>LQHL01001859.1:52555-98558 GCA_001655755.1 Hemisphaericaspora haegerdaliae
AATTCACGCATGATTCTATTCAATTTTTCAACTTTACTCTGAATCTTTTCTTTAAGAGCCGGGATCAAGTTAGATGTTAAATCGGAAAGTTTTGTGGTCAAATCTTCAACTTGCAACTCTAATTCTCTGACAGTTAGCAGATTTTTATGGGTCATGCTAGATCCACGTCTAGATTTAGGAGCCTCCCTTAATGCTAATAATGACTCGTAGTATTCTCGTTGACTTGCAAGCTGGCTAATTAAAAGTTGCGAGTATTCAAAGCCCACTTCATCAACTTTGTCAATTGTTGAATTGTTCGATTTTCCGGCTCCCAGTATACTGTCTTTCTCGGGTAATTCAACTAGCTTTCCGTCCGATTCATTTGTGACCAAGCGATGTACATAATTATCCCCTGCATAATCCCAAACTCTAGATGTGCTAATTTCCATGGCAAAACAATGACCTGAATTGATAAAATGTTTTAAAGAATGTTGTTCTGGGGCGTACCTGCTGCAACCTACATTTCCGCATACTAGACAAATCCATAAATTTGAATTTTCTGAACAATCCATACACAATTCCGATTCACTTACTGATTCCTGCAATAAAGTGCTTGGGGCGGTAGATTTATCTGGGAGATTAATATCATGTGAAGTCCGCCTTGAAAGACTTAATTGCTGTAATCTGGACACTGATCGACGTACTTTTTCGTTTGAGGTACTATGTGAGTATCTGCAGATCGGGCATGTATCATCTTTCCATTTCGATAAGCATTGACAATGGAATGTGTGTTGACAGGGAATGGTAAGCAATCCGGTTATAGCTGCATCCATTCTCTCCAAACACACCGGACATGTCGGTAGTTCGACAAGTTCGTTATTTATGAATCCAATTTTTTCAATAATAGATTGTCTAGGACTATTATCGGTAGAATCTGAAGGCGACGTAAATGGATCTTGAAGCAAGAATGGAATTAATGAATCCGACTCACTGCCGTTCCCATCTTTTGAGGGGTAATTTAATTGAATGGATTTCACATACACTACATGACATGTCTCGGGTTCCATTGAATTAAAGGGTTTCCCATCATAATGATATTGAAATTCTGCTGCTTTTATTATATCCCTAAATTTTATCAAGACTAAAAATCGATTAGGTTTATCACTCTTAAGAATTCTGATGTGAGATATTCCACTCATATATTGTTCTCCAATGAAGCCTAATAAATCAGTTGCTGTAAAATAAGTAGGTATTGCAATTATCGCCACCATAGTACCATCTCCAGGATTTGAACGTCGCTTGAGTGGAATTGATATTGAATTTTCTGACGTATCAAAAACCTCTGGTAGCTCATCTTCTTCAAACTCTCGATATAATCGTATTACCCCTTCGCCTAGCAGCCTTGCTTTTATTGGCTCAATTGCTTCTGCCATGCTTTTCTTGTTATTAATCTCGGAAATGTTAATCTCAGTAATTCTTATATTCGAATGTCTATAATCGGAAGAAAACGTGTCAAATATATCGATAAAAATATAATAGGAATCAGTACCTATCATTATCTCATGAATCCAAATCAATAGGAATTTCCCTTGATACTTAAAAGTTCAATAATGTGATTTGATTTTAGGTTTATTTCAAGAGAAACATATTTAACAAAGAGATTGGTAAACCAGTGCGGCTTCTATAAAAAATACTTATCTTTTCTGAAATGTTCCAATGTAGTCAATATTTCACCATTTACACCTATGATTTCATGTTCTTGTCCACCTAGGACTTCTAATGCTTTGATGTCGGGGATCCAGATGACATGAGCATTTGCAGCTATACCTGATATAACACCAGGAATACCATCTTCAAAGACTAGACATTCTTCTGGTTTGATTTCATCTAGACCTTGAGAAATTCTTTCATTGTTTATGCTATCCAAACAAGCAAACCAGATATCAGGATGAGGCTTACCTTTACCCTTTGGTATTCTTTCGTCATCTCCAGTAACAATATGTTTGTTGAAATATTCAAAGCCATGTTTAAGGTGACTTGTTTTTCTTTCGAAATTGGTGGTATTTGAACTGGTACCTAATGCCATCGGAATACTATTGGTATGAAGATATTCAAGAAGCTCCAAGGCACCAGGAAGAAAGCCGGACTTGTGCCATAAGTTTGCTTGAATCTTCATACTTTGTTCAATAAATTCTTCTGAAGTAATATTCAAATCATATTCTTGAATCATGATTTTGGTAGCTTCAGGACCAGGTCTTCCTTGAAGTTTGATCTTGACATCCCAAGTCATGGGACCCTTCCCATACAAAGCTAGAAGTTCGGTGGCGGCTTCAGTATATAAATCTTCAGTATTAAGGATGGTACCATCCATATCTTCAATTCTGTTAGTAGTGATCATTTCAAAAAAAATAACTAAAACACTTACATACCAAAAAGACAAGCCCTGATCTTTGTATGACTAATTAAAGGAGTTAGTATATCATAGTATTAACTATATCGTGAACTTGTTACCATACTGCTTAGTCATCCTTGCCAACGGTGGTGGGAAAATGAACTGGAGTTTCTTAAAGTAAGTAAAATCACAAACAAATTCAGATCTCAATGGCCCTTAACTCTACCCAAAAAAAAAGAAATAAACAAAAGGACCCAGGGCCTACAAAACCTGATATAAATAAATAAAACCTGTATGCAATGGTTTACTAAAGTAATAATAATAATGATAATAATAATAATAATGTTATATGTATATAATTTAAAGGAAAATTACAATGGAGCATGCTTGAACAAGTAAGATATACTTTCACCATTGTGTAATCTTCTAATAGATTCAGCGATAACGGCTGAAATATCAATGGTATCCAATTTTGGACAAAGCTGTAACTTTTCTTCGAATGGAACAGTATTCGTACACACAACTCTAGTTAACTTGGAGTTGTTAATATTCTTAATGGCATTACCTGACAAGATACCGTGAGTAACGATAGCAATAACTTCTTTAGCTTGGTTGTCTAATAACACTTCAGCAGCTTTAGCTAAAGTTCCACAAGTATCTGCCATATCATCAACAATAATACAGATCTTGTCAGTGACGTCTCCAACCAAGACCATTCTGGAGACTTCGTTCGCCCTTGCTCTTTCCTTATGGATTAATGCAAAATTCAAATCGAGTCTGTCTGCTAAACCTGCTGCTCTCTTGGCACCACCGGCATCTGGTGAAATTATAATCGCTTTACTATAATCAATCTTTTCCTTAATATACCTGACAACACTTGGCTCAGCATATAAATTGTCAACTGGAACATCAAAGAACCCTTGGATTTGTGATGCATGTAAATCCATCGTTATCACATGATGACAACCAGCAGTAGTTAACATATCGGCCATCAATTTCGCAGTAATTGGAGCTCTTGATTTGTCTTTTCTATCCTGTCTAGCATATGGAAAGTTTGGTAAAATAACTGTAATTCTTCTCGCGCTAGCAGTTGTACAAGCATTGATCATAATCAATAATTCAATGACTCTGTCATTGACAACCCCAGAACCAATTTGACAAACAATAAATATATCTTCATCTCTAACTGATTCTCCAATAGAGAACTGAACTTCACCAGTAGAATCTCTCTTAAGTTCACTTGGAGTAAGACGTAAACCTAATCTTTTGGCAACAAGTTCGGCCAATCCTCTGTGGACATCACTTGCCAATAATTTGATAGAGTTTGTAGACATTCCTGTTTCAGTTTTCTCCTAACTACAATCTGGTAAGTATTCAAGTGGTGAATGAAATTTATTTGTTGATCTGTAAATACACAAATGAAATATCGATGGGTAAAACACTTTGGTTAGATTCACAATCTTTCCCCATAATAGAAGATAACCATTTTACAAAAAAATTTTTTTTTTTTCAGTAACGCCTCTTTAAAGGGAGAGAGACGATTTTAATTTTTCTTTTACATGTTCAGTTTTAATGCGATGAGTTGTTACAGATTGTGTTGCCACGTTTGTATTTTTTACAGGTTACTTCTTTACATACCTATTACAGTTTATTTGTTAAGAGAGTCTGTACATATTCTAAAATGTGACTTCTCAAAACAAATCGTCAATATCATCAATGTTATCATCTTCCTCTTCTTCTTCATCTTCTTCATGTTGAATTTCATCTTCTTCTGGTTCATCTTCTGCAGCATGATGTGCATTTTCGGTTCCCATTCCATAAGACAGTGACACCCGTTGCTTTTGTAAGTTTTCTTGTTCATCCATATATTTTGCCAAATCTCTCTTTTTCTGATCCAATGATACCTTCAAAGATGAATATGTATTTTGGAACTTCATTCTCAACATTTTACTCGATGCTGTCGCCAAATTCTTTCGGTGATGTTCAACGACCTTTTCAAGTTCTGCGATCTCTTCCTCCAATAACTTGACATGTTGCTTTTCAGATTTACCTTCATCATATTCTTCCTCTTCTTCCTCTTCCTCGTCTTCTTCTTCCTCTTCCTCTTCCTCTTCTTCTTCTTCCTCCTCCTCCTCTTCGTCTTCCTCTTCCTCGACTTCTTCTTCATTCCCTTCCAAGCCGCCTGGGGTTGTCAGTTCTATTTCACTTCTGCCAGCTTCTTCCTCTTCCTCCTCGAGATCTCTATCGAGTACCTTATTCAATTCTTCTTCAAGATGAAGTTCAATATCTTCAGCAAGTTGATTATCAATATTGACATCTTCATAAGATTCTTGTTCTGGAAATTCTGACTTTAAAGGAGCCGGTGTGGATACCGCCGATGGGGTGGCACTTGAAGCACCATATCTTTGCTGTTGTAATTGTTTGCTATCTATCAATTCAAAATGACTTTCTTCTGCGTCATTGTCTAACTTAATCAACTCACTAACCTTGTTGTCGATATCTTCAATTACTCTATGATCTGCTCTTGTTGGACGAAACCTTCTATATACATCCTCAAATGGTGCAAGTATACCATCTCTTAAAACCATTCTACGGGATCTGATTTCTCCACTCTTGGCATATTTGTAAAAAGGATGTTGGAAAAGAAATTCTTTCGGTACTTCAAAATCCTTTTCGGTATTTAGTTGTGATGGATTCACTTGATGCAAAACTAATAAAATTTGACATAAATCAAAGGTTTTCAATACGTTCTTTCTATCAATCGTCTTATACATCTCAGTAAGGGTGGGTAAATCTATTAACCTGGCTGAATAAAGGGTCCCATTTATATTTATGACTGCCTTGTCTCTAGTTATCCATTTTATAATTAATCCAGTTAAATCACCAGCATCCACTGCATTATGAACAAAATCAAGGTTAGCATCATTCAAAAATCTTATCAAAATTCCTTGCTCTATTAAAGGATCGTCTTCTAAATCGGGTGCTTCTGAGTCATATCCTTCACCTGGTACTCTCGTGGGTTTTATTCTAACTCTAGGTACTACTCTAGGAGCAGGCTGCGCTATATTCAATCCTTCATTCGTAGAAGCTCTCGGTTTATTGCCAGAAAGATTGATCTTTATCTTTTTGATTTTTTCTTTCTCTTCTGTTCCTTCTCTGTTCCTCTTTATACTTATTGTTGGACCTGTTGATGGTGATTTTGATGGTGCTTTAATTTTCAATTTTGGAAGGGGTGCCTCTTGTGGAGGATGCGATGACTGTGATGGGGTAGATCCTCCTAAAGAAGGAACCTTCAATTTGAGTTTAATGGCCATAATTATATTGAGGGTAGGCCTTAAGTAAGATTCTTATGTTAAACCTTGAATTGTTTCCATTAACAAAGTAACACTCCTTAGTAAGAATTGTTTTTTTGAATGTATTTTATATGCAGGATTGGATGGAAGAGATAGAATTCAATGATAACCCAACACAACACACATACACAATAGAATGTGTAATAAACAAGGTCCAAACAGATCAATTCTTTCCAATTTTACAAACCGGTGAAAATGTTGGTAACTTTATGTTAGTTGTTATATTAAGAATGAAAAAGTTTTTTGTGATACAAGATAAGGGTTTTAATATCCGCAGGTTTGAGTTTTTTTCAATCACTTCTCCAAACATTCCAAATTTTCCAAACTCTGTTTCATCATTTAATTCTTTCTCATTTACTTGTAAGACATTTTTGCTGTGTAAAGAGCTAAGCATCCAGTTATCATGGGTAGAAAGTCTTTGTCAATGAGTAGAAGATCTTCTTCTTTTGAGAGAAGAAGATCAATTTCCAGACACAATTCAATCACATCTTTGGAATCTTCATCTAGTTTCTTACAAGAAGACAACAATCATGAAATGTACTCAGGTGCAGTTTCTGAAATCATTCCTTCTTCAATTACGACCTTGCATTATCCTCATAGCTTTGGTGCCAGAAGAGATTCACGGTTTTCACGAGAAACTTCTCCTTTATTGAGTGGTGATGATGACGAAAATGTTGCGTTAAGTAGGGTTAGATCAATGGCATCTCGTACATCAATTGACGCTCAAGCACACTTTAAGTTCTTTTCACGTGATGAAATTGAAATGGCTCAAGGTGGGTCTACATTGGAGAATCCGGATGATCCAGTAGATTACAATACAGATTGGGATTATTCAGTTGATAAATTTGCCGAAGAGTTCGATGATGGGGAAGTATTACAAGATGATGAGTTTTATGTACAGCCAGAAAGCAGTAGTAGATTTGATACGTCTGATGCTATAGAATATGGATCAGTGAATATCCATTATGATAGACGCAGACGTGATTCAGACGAAAGTAGCAAATCAAATTTACTAGATTCTCATAGCGTTGAGGCTACACAAATTGAAGAAGACTTCCTAAAACAATATCCGGCAACCCTCGACTATCAAAGATACTATCTTGCGGAAGAAGATTTGGTAATTGGTATTGCTGGGTATTCTAATTGCTGGTGGAAAGAAATATTGTATTATCTTATATGTATTCTTACATTAGGTATAGGGTACTTAGTACTAAGGTGGTTACCACGTTATCGAATTAATTTAATGGGAACAAGATGTCCCTTAGGTATTGCCGATTGGTGTGTTATTGAAAATGAATTCGGTGAACTTCAAATAATTAATATCAATATAATGAGGTTAAATGAAAGATTGTCCAGTTTCATGACTGTAGAAGGTCCCCTGGAAGGGATTCAAGAAGAGACATTTTCTAATGAGAAAGATCCAATTGTTCCTTTTGTTCATTCCTTTACATACAGATATATTAAATTTTTCTACAATCCGTGTGAGGACATTTTCAAGACAAATTCTAACTGGTTTGATACTCGTTGGTTAAATGTTAAAAACACTACAGATGGTGTCTCTCAAGCAGTGCATGAACAAAGATTGGAAATATTTGGTGATAATGAAATCAAAATCGACGAGAAGTCAGTTGGAAGTTTATTAGTTGATGAAATTCTCCATCCATTTTACGTCTTCCAAGTCTTTTCAATATTCTTATGGTTAGCTGACAATTACTACTACTATGCATCGTGTATCTTTATTATATCCATGGTATCTATTATCAACTCACTAAT
Organism: Hemisphaericaspora haegerdaliae; assembly: GCA_001655755.1. Taxonomy (NCBI): domain Eukaryota; kingdom Fungi; phylum Ascomycota; class Pichiomycetes; order Serinales; family Debaryomycetaceae; genus Hemisphaericaspora; species Hemisphaericaspora haegerdaliae. The sequence continues at coordinate 60,053 of LQHL01001859.1, forward strand.
TGAAACTAAATCGACAATGAGAAGATTACAAGACATTTCCAAGTTATCATGTGAAGTTAGAGTTTGGAGAAATGAATTCTGGAAGCAAATTGACTCAAATGATTTAGTACCTGGTGATGTGTTTGAAGTTGATCCTTCCTTAAATATAGTTCCTTGTGATGCAATCTTAATAAATGGTGACTGTGTAATTAATGAATCAATGTTGACTGGAGAAAGTGTTCCGGTTGCAAAGGTTAGTGCTTCAAAAGAAACTGTTAAGCTTTTACCAGAGAATTTCATCGATCCTGTATTATCGAAATCATATTTATTTAATGGAACAAAATTATTGAAAACCAAATCTTCAAATGATGAACCTGTTAAAGCGATGACTATTAAAACGGGTTTTAATACTACTAAGGGTTCTTTAGTTCGTTCAATGTTATTCCCTAAGCCAACAGGGTTTAAATTTTATCGAGATTCTTTCAAATATATTGGATTTATGACAATCATTGCTGCTATCGGATTTACTTATTCTACATACAATTTCATTAAATTAGGGTTAAGTACAAGAATTATGATCTTACGTGCATTAGATATTATTACAATTGTCGTTCCACCTGCATTACCTGCCACTTTGACTATTGGAACGACATTTGCACTTTCCAGATTGAAGAAGTTGCAAATTTTCTGTATTTCCCCAACAAGAGTGAATATTGGTGGAAAACTTGATGTCCTATGTTTTGACAAGACAGGGACCTTAACGGAGGATGGGTTGGACGTTTTGGGTTTGCATCTAGCAAATAATGCTAAAGGTCGGAAAGAAATCATCTTTGAAGATCTTGTGGAAAGTATCGATTTCTTAAAAGTATCAACCAATAAGACAGATCACGAAACGAATAATGGGAAATATTTATTAGGGTGTTTGACTGCTTGTCATTCTTTGAGAAATATTGATGATGAATTATTAGGAGATCCTTTGGATGTGAAAATGTTTGAATTTACAAACTGGAAATATGAAGAAGATCAAGTTCAGAACAAACCTATTGTACATAGTGGTAATGATAGCTATAAGATCCTTAAGGAATTTGAATTCTTGGCTGCTCTTAGAAGGATGTCAGTGATTGCATCCAACAACAAAAATGAAAATAATGTGTTTGTTAAAGGTGCACCCGAAATCATGAAAGATATATGTTATCCAGAAACGCTACCAACCAATTATGAGGAATTGTTGCATCATTATACACATTCAGGTTATAGAGTCATTGCGTGCGCTTATAAACCAATAGATGATATTGATATATCTAGAGACATAGCAGAATCAAACTTGATATTCGTTGGTTTTATCATTTTTGAAAACAAATTGAAGGCATCTACCAAGTCTACCTTGCAAAAATTGAATGAAGCAGAAATTCGTACGGTAATGTGCACAGGTGATAATATATTGACAGCAATTAGTGTTGCTAGAGAATGTGAATTGATCCCACCTAATATTCTGTATATTTACATTCCTATTTTGGACTTCAAAGATAATGAACAATATATATCTTGGCAAGAAGTCAATGACCCGGGAAACAGATTAGACCCAATTACTATTAGACCACTTGATATTAGACAGGATAACAATTACAAACTTGCCATAAGTGGTGACATATTCCGTATTATCTTGACCGAAATTAGGAACGAAACTTTGATTCAAACTATTCTTATGAATTGTGATGTGTTTGCCAGAATGTCGCCAGACGAAAAACATGAATTGGTTGAACAATTGCAGAATATCGATTATACGGTTGGGTTCTGTGGTGATGGTGCCAATGATTGTGGTGCCTTGAAGGCGGCAGATGTAGGGATTTCTCTTTCTGAAGCAGAGGCCTCTGTTGCAGCTCCTTTCACCTCGCGTGTCTTTGAAATTTCTTGTGTTTTGGATGTTATCAAAGAAGGAAGATCAAGTTTGGTCACTAGTTTTTCATGCTTCAAGTATATGTCATTGTATTCTGCAATTCAGTTTGTCACTGTTACTATACTTTATAAAACTGGTACAAATTTGGGTGATTTTCAATTTTTATATATTGATTTATTCTTGATTTTGCCTTTGGCAATATTTATGTCCTGGTCCAAGCCATATGAAAAATTAATCGTGAAAAGACCCACGGCGAATCTAGTTTCTCCAAAGATCCTTATTCCGTTAGTCTGTCAAATTTTAGTGATTTTAACCTTCCAATTAATATTGTGGCTTTGGGTTATGAAAGAACCATGGTATATTAAGCCAGTCCCTGGAAGTGACGATGAAGTCCAATCATCAGATAATACGGTTTTGTTCTTATTTTCCAACTTCCAATATATCCTTATTGCGGTTGTCTTGAGTCAGGGTCCTCCATATCGAGAAAGTATGCTTAAAAACTATCCATTTATGATCAATTTGATCATCGCATTATTAATATCGACCAGTTTATTCCTTATTGATGGAAATTCAAAATTCGGCGATTTTATGCAGTTAACAAACTTGCACGGATGGTTTTATTATTATATTCTCATATTCGCTGTGGTCAATTTTATAATCATGCTGATTGGGGAAATCAGTTGGTTCAAGCAAATTGCACAAATCTACAAAAGAATTTTCCAAAGACAAAGACTAGGAAAGAGTAAAAAGACTTTTAAAAATCTTAATCGAGAGTTCAGTCAAGTGACAAGTGTGTAAATTTATATCATATTTACTTATAGTAATAAAAATTGATCGTTTTTAGTGGTATTGACTTGGGGCTTGAAAAGTATACCAAATCATAACCATAAAAAATTGTTGCAAAAAAGAATGATTCTGCCCAGGATCGAACTGGGGACGTTCTGCGTGTTAAGCAGATGCCATAACCAACTAGACCACAGAACCTTTCTTGAAGTTTTTTTTGTTCAACTTTTCTTATGTTCACTAAATGCACGTGAAAAATGCATGATTTACGCGTGCCAACTCGTAAAACTGAGGCTTTGACGCTATTTTTAAGGCTTTTCTTTGTTCCATACAATTTCTCTTAAAATAAGTGCCTTGCGTTTTGCAACAATTTCCCAGATTACATCTCATTTTTTTTCTTTCAATATCACCAAATTAATTAAATTCCTTATGCTTACCTATATATACTGAGACATAACAACAGATCATTTTCTTTGTCGGTGATCCTGATACGTAATAGTAAAAATAATAATTGCCGGGCCATTATTAGGTATATGAGAAATTTAATAAATAGATTGTATGGAAAAAAAAATAGTAAGAAATCTATAAATATACATAAAAATGTTCTGCTATCACTGAGGGAGACATGCCCTGGAATTCTCGGCACACAACTCGTAAACAATAATTAACTAAAATGTATATCTAACGGAACAGTTATACATCTTGGGTTCGAGTGTATCATTATCTTAATCTAGTCAACCAGGTCATGTTCTTTGAACGGATAGAAATAACTGCTAATTTATAATGAAAAATTCTTCTCAAATTGAAGAGTAAAAAGTACACATCCATACATTGATTCACATATATTTTTGTAGCAATGTTACATTAAACTACTCTCGAGATTTGGTTAATAATCTACCAAGTTTGTCAATAAGTCAGATTTGACTTACATGAAGACTTAAAATTCTGCTTGCTTCTACTAATCCCAATTTATATGAAAACTTGAATAAATCGATACAAGATTAAAAGTATATAATTATATAAAACTTTATAGAAAACCTGCCTCCTCGAAGGTTGCCCTTCAAAGTCCTATTGTTTGTGTTTTATGACTGAGATGATATTTTACTTCAAATTGAACAAAATTTTTCAAAAAATATCACTAAATAGAGTTCCAAATCAACAAGTATAGGTCTAATGGGGGAAAACAAGCAAATTTTTTCTTTGATTTTTCACATACGTAGGAAATCCCCACAAAAATAAGAGCCACCACAGGAAGTATCCGTTGCACAGCCGTATTACTTCAACTTTAGGGAAATTTGCATGCAGACAGAGATTTCTAGCGGGGGTGCTTGAAAAGAAAAAGGTTTTACGAAATGACATCACCAATCAGGAGATCAAGGCAACAAGAATTGCGGAGTATCTAAAATCGTGTAACTTTATTCTATAATATCACTGGTTTTCAATCTTGTTCAACTTCATTTTGAAAATAACAAATCTCTTGAATTTTTTTTCTTCGTTGTTTCGTTTAAGATTATTGGATAGACAATTTTTCTTGATATCGGTGTAAAACAGCTTAAACATGCAGGTAAGTGATGGATCGGTATTTGTTATCCCCAAGTCTGTGAATTCACCTTTTTTTCAAAAGGTTCTCAATTTTTGATTTCTGGAATAAGTGAAAGAATTGGAATAAGTGAAAGAATTGGAAAAATTTCAATACAATATAGTGGTAAAAAACACGGCGTTCGAAGACGCGTTTGGCTTGAAGGCGGATGTCTCTACTAGTAAGACTCAATGAATTCCCCCTTTCCTTCCCGGAGGTTTGATATTTTCACAAGCGTGCCCCACAAAGTAGTTTTTGGGAAAGGTTGTATTTAGGCGATTTTCCTCACTAAAAACCCACATTCTATATTTCGGAGTGTTTTTTTCTTCTATTTTAGTTCGACACAATAGGAGGGGTAAAAACGAGGGGCCTTTTGTTGGATTCTAAAGAGTTAACTTTTCGGACTTGGCCAAGTCCGAATTAAGCTAATCCCCCACTTAGTCCCTTTTGGTTTTCAATTGGTAAAAAGTATTCCATCATAAAATTGAAGATGGGTCTAGCTGTATTATTCAACCGTATCATGGAATATTTTGTTGAGAAACTGGTCGCAAAAAAGATAGTTCTTATACTAGGACAGACAGAAAATGTAATTCCGAGATAAATAACGTGTTCGAATTAGCGACACAAGAAGAATCAAGTAAAAATGTTTTGCATGAAAAAATTGTCTGAAAAAATTTCGAGTCACTTAATATTTTTTTTTTTGGGGTACCTACACAACAAAAAAATAGCGTGAAGAGATTCTCCCGCTAACTTGTCTTGCATTCATCCATGCTTCGTCTCAGAATCGCAAGATTTCCAATAGCTTATTGGATAATCTCAGAAGTATAATTTTGATCTACGTTATAGTCATTCTACTGATAAGATTACGATAAAAGGGGAGAATATGTGAATTTCCAATTGGAAATTCATGGAATCAAGTGAATAAGATATAAAATTCAAACATGTTGCGATAATTACCCCACAAAGTTAGAGATTTGGTCTTTTCTTTTTCCCTAAGAAATATCAAAACCTTATTTGAATTCCTAACTTACAACTTATATGAATACAAATTGAAAGTGAAAAAAAAAGTCCGAAACCCAATGAAAAAAAAAATCAGCCGAGAAAACCCAGACAAAAATCCGTGGGAATATACTTGTGGGGCTTATCGGACATTTTTTCTTGATGTAAATATAAGCAACTTTCCTGTCTGACAAAACTTTGAAAAGTACAACAACATTTGTCTTGGCGAAATGATTAGAAACAGAAAAAGACAAATTAAAGTACTTTGAGAATGGGATTATCTTGGTTATTCAAGAAATTTAATCACATTTTATTTTTTTTTTTGATTTATTTGCACCGCAAAATGAGAATTTCTTTTTTGTGTGTGGAACATGATCTTGTTATCGGTTAAAAAATATTCTATTGTGAAAAAAAGCCCCTCATTGCCGTGCAGTTCAAGAATAAATTGTTGCAAAAATTAAAACCAATAACCAAAGAAATCAAAACCAATAACCAAAGAAGTTGGGGTAATCTTTTTTAGTATATAAGTACCAGTAGTTTCCATCTTTTCATCCAGAAGTCTTATGATGAGATTGTCCCCCATTAATAAGAGAAGTTGAAGATAAAATCTTATTAGCTTTTATTTAAATTAACAATATAGTTACAAATATGTCCAGCAATTCACTTCATTCGGATAACTCCAAAGAAAACTCCTTTGATTCACAAGATCCAGTCAGCAGAATTCATACCACTGGTGACGGTAACGAATTTGTTATCATTGGTACCAACAAATACTATAGACATGAATTGATGCAAGCATTCGGTGGCTCTTTGAACCCAGGTTTAGCTCCAGCACCAGGTAGTCAATATGCCAACCCAGGTCCATTAGGTTTATGTGCCTTTGCTTTATCTACCTTTGTATTGAGTCTGTTCAATGCTCGTTTGACTGGTATTACCGTTCCACATGTTGCTGTTGGTTTAGCAGCTTTCTATGGTGGTCTTATTCAATTACTTGCTGGTGTTTGGGAAATCGTTGTTGGTAACACTTTTGGTGCTACTGCTTTGACTTCATACGGTGCTTTCTGGTTAGCCTGGAGTGCTATTCAAATCGAGTCTTTTGGTATCCAAAAAGCGTACGAAAACGAGAATGACCAATTCGTTACAGGTGTTGCCTTTTTCTTAACTGGTTGGGCTATTTTCACCTTCATTTTAACTTTATTAACCTTGAGAACTACCGTTTTATTCTGTGCTTTGTTCAGTTGTTTATTCATTACCTTTGTCTTGTTAGCTCTTGGTGATTACACAAGAAACGTCGGCTTTACCAAAGCTGGTGGTATCGTTGGTATTATTACTGCTCTCTTAGGTTTCTACAATGCTTATGCCGGTGTCGCTACCAAACAAAACGCTTACTTTGGTGCTAAGGTTTTCCCATTACCATAAGCTTAAAATTTTTTTTGTTAAATTGCTTCAAGCTATATCATGATGATTCAAAAAGGAATTTTTAATTAATACTTAATTTTCATTACTAATGACGGCTTACATTTTTTAAACATCCTTTCCTTTTCAGTGATGCTTACTTTATATCTTACTTTATTATTTTTGGGGACCGGAACTTTTTTCATTTTGTTATACCTACTTTCTTTGCTTTACTACTAGATTTTTACCATTACTATTTAATAATACACAGATTAACACGAAACAAAACACCCCTTGAAATAGTCATCTCATCTCATCTTATCTTATCTAGTTGTTTAACAAAATTGTACCCCTGGTAAGATTTAGATACAAGTTTGTAAGGCAAGAGACCAAAACTTCTAAAGTAAGGTTAATTAATTTTGTTTACCTAGACGATAGTCTAAAAAGCAAAAAAAAAAAAAAAGTCTGCATGAAATGAAATAATTCCAATTTCTTTTTGCATCTAAAAATTGTCTAGAGGGAACAAACGAACAAACAAAAAAAGATTAAATGTTTAAGCCTTCCATTGTTTTCCTTTTTCGTATTATTGGTAACGGCACATATATTTTTGATACACGAAGATAACTGAGAAGAAAAAGAATGCAAAAAAATAATCAATGGCTGCGATTCAATGCCAATTCTTTTTTAGAAGCGATATGGGCCAATTAACTTTCATACTCGTTTATGTATATAAATATCAGTTGATTTCCTGTGTCTGTTTATTCAGATTTGTTTTATGAAATTGTTTCTTACCAATAAGTGAAGTTAAAATTTTATTCTTATTAGTTTTCATTTCAATCAATCAATTAGTTGCAAAATGTCTACCCATTCAAGTCATTCTGAACACTCCAAAGAACACTCAGTAGATACCGAAGAACCTGTCAACAGAATCGAGACTTCGGGTGATGGTAATGAATTTGTTATCATTGGAAACAAAAAATATTACAGACATGAGTTGATGCAAGCATTTGGCGGTACTTTAACCGTTGATGCATTATCTGCTCCACCAGTTCATAAATTTGCTAACCCAGCTCCATTAGGTTTGGCTGCTTTCTCTATTACTTTATTTGCTTTGGGATTATTCAAGGCTAATGCTTTGAAGATTAAAGACTATAGTGCTGTTCTTGGTTTATCTTGTTTCTACGGTGGTCTTGTTCAATACCTTGTTGGTATTTGGGAAATGGTTATTGGTAACACTTTTGGAGCTACCGTTATGGTTTCTTTTGGTGCTTTCTGGTTGTCATTTACTGCTATTCATCTCCCTGCTTTTGGAATTATCAATGCTTATGTTCAACAGGACGCTACTCAATTAAGTGATGCAATTGGTTTATTCTTGCTTGCATGGGCCGTTGTCGTTCTTGTATTATGTTTGCTCGTGTTTAAGTCTACAGTAGCTTTCAGCGCTTTATTCGTAGTGTTGGACATTACTTTATTCGTATTGACTGCCGCTGCCTTCTCAGGCAACCCAAAGGTTGACAAAGCTGGTGGAATTTTAGCTGTTATAACTGCTTGCATAGGTCTCTACAATGCTTTCGCTGGTTGTGCTACTAAACAAAATTCCTATTTCACTGCTACTGGTATTCCATTAACTAAGCAATAGTTTAGTTAATTACTTCCAATAGGACTAAATTACAAAGAATTTTTTTTATCTGCTTAAAATGAATTATCGTCAATGGCTTAATTTCAAAATCACTACCGATTTGACGATGTTTGATATATTATGTTATCACTTTTTGGGACCGGGACTTTTTACTGTTATTTTATTATCAATTGCTACTACTATTTTACTATTTTTTTCTATATTTAAACTTTTTCCATTACTATTACTATTTGTTAATATACAGATTGACACGATTTAAATTATTTACTAACAATTAGATCACCTGTTTTCTTCTTTGAAATTTATTGGCACGGCAGAAACAAGAATAAAAGTTGTGTGGTTCCGCAAAATCTCAAACAATTTTCTTTTAAAAAATATCGAGTTGCATAGAAAAGTTGGTTAGACAACAAAAAATTAAAGGAAAATACCGCAAACTGTGAAACACATTTTAGTGTAGGGGTTATATTTATTCTATATCTTTTGTAATAGCGCTGATTGCTATTCGTAAAACAAACAAATAATATAATTCACTATTCAGCCCACGTATATTCTTCTGACATTCTCATAAGATATTGACATTTTAGATAAGACCTTCGACACCATATTTTTTGGTATATAACCCGAGGGCCTTAATTGGAAATAAAAATCTGTAAGAAGGATACTCAATTGCACAACTATGATTGAAAACACCTTCAACGTCTTCAAACTTCCACTCTCCAGTTGGCAATTGTCTTTTCATCAATAATTGAATCCCTTGAGTAATTGGTCCTTTGTCTGGATAGTCCGCAAGAATCAATCCAATCAATGCCCACGCGGTTTGAACAACCAATGACTTTTCAGCGTTTACATACGTGTGAGTCTCACAAGCTTTCATAGATTCAGACCACCCACCATCAGGTAGTTGTTTGGAGATAAGGAAATCACAACCTCGCTTAACTGTAGTAGATGATCCATAATCAAGACCAACACTACTTAACGCCTCAAGAGCAAACATCGAGGCATATGTATAGCAAACACCCCAAGAACCATACCAAGACCCATCAACATTATCTTGAGCACTTTTGATGAATTCAATTGCATTAGTAATTGTCAGGTTAATGAGATCGGGTTTGTAATCTGGATAATGCTTCGCAAAATATGTCAACCCCAATACTGATGAATCGGTACATTCAACATATGGATATTCTACCATGATATTGTTAAATACCTCGGCAGGGTTTAATTTTTCTAATAATAATGTTGACCTGATCTTTTCATATGCTGAAAATGATCCAAGTTCCCACTTCTCTACGTTTTGAATTTGTAATAAAACGTCAACCGCATCATACAAATTATCATCCTTTATTTCATCTATTAAATCGACAAAACTAGGATGATTTCTGACCATAATGATAGCTTTCATGGCTTCTGCTGTACAATCACTGACAGTATACCCTTGTTCTTTGGTACTAAATGGCCAAGCCCCCTTTCGCTTATCTCTGAAACTTCCAGGGACACAATCTTCTGTAAATTGTGAACGAACGAGAAACAAGTAACCCTTACGAATCATATCATGATATTTGGGATTATCCACTAACCCGGATATAAAAAAGTATTGAACCATAAATGCTGTGTCCCACACTTGTACACCATTGGTTCCCATAACTGTCATTCCTTGCGGTCCATGGAATAATACATCATTCATTCTATCACACAATTTCTTAAAAGTAAGCGAGTCTCCTCCTTCATAATGATAGGTAACAACCATGTTGAATGCGAAACTAACTGGGGCAATACACAAGAATTCGGTGTTTTCATATTCTTTTAAGATTAAGTCATATATCCTCCTGTTCACTTTTTCCAATAACCATTGAGGCCTCCATCCCTCCCATCTACTTAGAATCCCATTTGCAAAATCAAGTGTCTTGGAATGTGGATAATATAAGTCAACCCCACAAACATCATTTCTATGTTTGTTAAACTTAATACCTTCATATGGCAATTGGCGGGGCAAATAAATCTCATTTCTTATCTCTTGCAAAAGAGGATCTAGTTCGCACTTCACTCTGTTAGCCAGAACATAACCCAAGGGCAAGTAGATTGCACGGGTGTGAACCCACCATCTTCCAGGATGTATAGGTAAACTGTAAGGCAAGGTCCATAATTCAGGTGGAGCTGGATTGACCCCTTCCCATTCGTATAAGTTCAAGATAGCCAACCATGATTTACCCCAATGTGGGTTTCTTATAGCGCCACCTAAGCGATGTAAAGTTCTTTTTGCCTTGAGTATAACAGGGTGGTCGGCTGGCATCCCCAATAATCTTAGACAAACATAATTCATGGTAGTACCAAAACAAGTCGACTTATCGATAGAATGCAATCCCCAACCACCATCCACTGGATGAGCAGTGTTTACTATATATCTTATCATTTCCTTTCTATATGGATCAGGAATAGGTTGATGACTGAAATAATTGGAAACAATATATCCAATGGTCATGAACATTGGGCCCTTGTACTGACAAGGAAATATTCCATTATCCAATTGTAACAATTTCAAAAAATCTGCCCCCTTTTCCATAGCCTGTTTGGGTGTATGAATATCTTCTGGCAATGGAGCTGGGAATTCAGGAGATTCCAATAGCCATTGAACAAATGTTGATTGAGGTTGTTCAATACATTCTTCTTCAGTTAGATAATGCCAAGTCTCTCTACCTAATGGATCGCTCCTAAGTCGCCATCTTGAAGGATCTGTCTTTTCAAGTCCAAGCTCTTCGGAATAGTACATCTTTGCACTGTCTAGATAAAGGAAAATATGAAAGACACTTTTTACTTTTCGAATTTTACATACTCCGATATTATTTATACGACCGTTTAAAATAATACGAGGACTTCTCTATTAGGAAATAAGTACACGTGATTTATATCATCTGATCATAAACATTGGTCGTGTACAAAATCAAAAATATTAACAGAAAATGGTAGAAACTTTTTTGCAAAAATTCAAAAGGTCGTGTGTGGACAGAGAAAAAAAATTAGAGAAGAGTTTGGCATCTCTGTTTGGTACGCAACAAGAATTTTACTTTTCTATGTTAGTGGTGGGTAATAAAACCGTTTCCTATATTCATAAAAACCTCAAGGAAGCTTATCGGGCAAAGTTGAAGGGTTACATCTTTATACATATTTCTATACTATGGCCAAAAGAAAGTTGGAGGAAAGTAAAAGTTCTGCCATAGTGACTGGAGAAACTGAAGAAGAATTTACTTCCTTTTCAGATAGAGAAGATATACAACAACTGGATGAAGTACAAAAGACGAAGCCACTTTCCAACGGGCATAAAGACGATGAGTCGGACAATGCAGGAGAAAGTGACGAAGAGTCCGATGAAGACGAAGAGGAAGAACAAAATAAAGCATCTCAACCTCCAAATAAGAAACAGAAGAAACAACTTTCAGCACAGGACGTTCAAATTGCTAGAGAAACTGCCGAACTATTCAAGTCTAATATTTTCAAGTTACAAATAGATGAATTGATGAAAGAAGTGAAGATAAAGGACAGCCATGTTACTAAAATTGAAAAGGTTTTACATCGTTTACACGATTTAATTTCAAAAGTTCCTCCAATTGAAAAATTGAGTTTACAACAAGCAGAACATCATTTCAACTCGAAAAAAGTGGCAATTCCATTTCCTGATCCAAAGCCTACTAAGGTCAACTATACTTTTTCATATTTGCCACCTGAAGATGTTTCACTTGTAGGATCATTTGGATTAAAAACAGGAATCCATGAAACAAAGGGACTGGCAATTGAAATTGCATTGACAATGCCAAAGGAAATATTTCAACCAAAGGACTACTTGAATTATAGAGCATTGTACAAAAGATCATTTTATTTAGCATATCTTGCAGAAAATTTAATTCCATTATCTAAAAAGGGCAATTTGCCAATAAAGATCTCCTATCATTTCTTGAATGATGATGTTTTAAATCCAGTATTGAAATTGGAAAGTATCCAAACCGAAAATCCCGACGATTTGACATTCCATAAGACGAAGTTCTCAATCAACTTAATTGCAGCATTCCCATTTGGCGTATTCGATTCTAAGAAGTTACTCCCTGACAAGAATTGTATTAGAGTTCAATCAGACAAGGAAGAACTACCACCTACTCCTTTATATAATTCCAGCATTTTATCTCAAACATCATATGGCTATTACCTTAAATATTTGTATACCATGAAGAAATCAGCAGAAGCTTTTAAAGACGCATGTGTTTTAGGAAAGCTTTGGCTTCAACAAAGAGGATTTGGTTCGGCCATTAATAATGGTGGGTTTGGTCATTTTGAGTTCGCTATCTTAATGAGTGCATTGTTGAACGGTGGTGGTTTAAATGGAAACAAAATTTTATTACATGGGTTTTCTTCATATCAATTATTCAAGGGTCTCATCAAGTATTTAGCAACTATGGACTTATACTCTGGCTATCTTTCCTTTTCGTCATTAATTGGAGAAAATATTTCATCCAAGTATAAATCAGAAGGATTCCAAGTGCCAACTCTTTTTGATAAGAACACTAAATTGAATATCTTCTGGAAAATGACTTCGTCATCATACCTAGAATTAAGAAAACAAGCTAATGAAACATTGAATTTATTGAATGACGTTGTTAAGGATAGATTCGATCCAATATTGTTACAAAAATCAGACTTTGATCAAATGAAATATGATATGGTATTGAACTTGACTGTTCCTGATGAATTATATGACACATTTGGCCCATTGGAAAAGATATGCTTCATAACATTCGAAACTTATCTAAAGCATAAAATATATGATATTTTAAATAAATCGTTGGGAGAAAGGATTAATTTGATACACATCCGAAACGAGAAACAATCCAGTTTCTATCCTCTTAATAAAAGAAAGCCAACCCATATCAGTAACACATTTGTAATTGGTTTGGAATTAAACTCAGAGGAATGTGATAAGTTGGTCACAAAAGGACCAAATAACGAGGACAAGGAGGCTGGTCTGAAGTTTTGGAAATTTTGGGAACCAAAGGCATCTGTTAGAAGATTCAAGGATGGAACTATTCAACACTGTGTAGTGTGGAACTTACAAGATCAAGAGCCGTTGGTGTTGACAATTGCCAAGTATGCGCTTGATAAGCATTTGCATTCAGATATATCTCATCATTTAGTTACCGAGGTTGCAGATTTCAACAAAAAATTGCCAATTCCTCTTTTACCTTCCGCAAATAACCAGGTTACTACGTCTTTGACTAGTTATGCTGCCCTTAGAGGTGCTTTTGAGACTTTGAGTAAGATCTTATCCAATTTGGAGTTGCCCTTAGGAATCAAGACATTGCTACCAGCATCGACATCTTTGAGATATTCTTCTTTGTTACAACCTGTTCCTTTTGCTGTATCCAACCCGGATTTCTGGAATGACAGTGTTTTACAATTTGAAACTTCTAGTAGATGGCCTGATGAAATCAGTTCTCTTGAAAAGACCAAGACCGCCTTCATTTTGAAGATCAATGAGATGCTAAATTCAGAAACTGCCTATACTTCATTTGTTACAAAAGACGAATCAATTCCATTCAATCAAGACATTTCATTATTGGAGGTATTAACTCCAGAGGGTTATGGATTTAGGATCAGAGTGTTGACTGAACGTGATGAAATATTATACTTGAGAGCTGTCGCTAATGCAGATAAACAAAAGGCCTTAGTGCAAGACGTATACTTGAAATTTAATCAGAAGTATTTGGGTGTTGTGAAGCATACCAGGACAGTAAGTCAATTGGCTCAACATTTCCACTTTTATTCTGCCACTGTAAGATTGTTTAAACGTTGGCTAGATTCCCAGCTCCTCTTGCATCATTTTACTGACGAATTAGTTGAATTGATTGCCCTCAAGCCATTTGTTGATCCTGCCCCTTATTCGATTCCACATTCTGTAGAAAATGGATTCTTGCAAATCTTGAATCACTTGGCTAGTTGGAATTGGAAAGAAGAAGCATTGATTCTTGATTTGGTTAAAAGTACTGCCGAAGAAGACAGTAAACTAAGTGACAAATTATCCATACAGGCACATCGAGTAATCGAGCAAAACTTTGAAAAGATAAGAAAGAGTGATCCTTCAGGGATCAAAACACAACTATTTGTTGGATCAAAGGATGATCCATCTGGTATTTTATGGTCAAATGATTTAACTTTACCAATCGCAACCAGATTAACCGCATTATCGAGAGCCGCAATACAGTTAGTTAAGACGCAAGGTATTTCGGAAACTAATCTTGATTTAATCTTCACTCCTGCATTAAAAGATTATGATTTTGTTATAAATGTTAAATCCGCAAACCTTACTGCATCATCTGGGATCCTTCCTCCAAATACCTTTAAAAACTTGATACAGTCCCTAACCTCATTTCCGGATGATGTGACTACTAGGTATGATTTGATCCAAGGGTTTGTTGATGAATTGAACAAAAAGTTTGGGAATGTCATTATCTTCTCCACTAGAGCATTTACTGGATTATACGAAGAAAATAGGAATATAATTTCGGGGATTTTTGTACCTGCTAATTTATCAAAAAAGAAATTTAGAGTCAATATGGGATACAATGTCAAACCAGTTGGAGGAGAAGAAGTTGTAATTGACAAAGAAGCAATTTTCAATCAAATCAAGCTCTTGGGTGGTGATTTGATTGAATCAATCAGTATTCGAAAATAGTTCAATTTTATAGATTTATAATTCTTTTTTATTTTTATGTATTAATTTTCATGTACAAATAAGTATTGGGACAGAATGGTCACTAGTAAGTACTTCTATACACCGAAGCTTTAGAGAATAAATTGTCTGACCAAGTTTCCTTGATGAAGACTATTCAGGAATTTTTTGTTTTCCCCAAAACTTCTTTCTTACTTAACAGAAAAATGCGTTGATTTGAACCTTGGAGCACAAAACTGCTGTTGCTAAACATCGTTGATAAATAGATAAGTTATTCGAATGCAACCGAATTCTAGACTTGAAAATGTGCTTCAGGAGTTTGAGACCCAATCATATCCGTCTGTGGAACAAACAATTACCAACAACAGATTAGTCTTATATAAACGTAGGAAATTTTTCCTACGAGACCTTCGACAATCTATGAAAATGATTGAATTTGTACTTATACCCATAATATATCTAAGAGATTTATCATTGCTAGTATTTCTTTTGAGGTTAGGTAATCATTTCATGATTGTCAATGTATTTCCTGCCCCCGAATTAAGGTTGGTGATGAGTGATGAACACAAGAGATCCATGATTAAGATATCATTCATTTTTGTTGTTATTTTGAACATGAGCTGCATGCTATATCATTTACTATTTGGAGTATATACTGAATCAAGAAGCAGGGATGGCCTTTTACATGGTGGACTAACTACACAATTAATTGGAGAAAGACTTCCGTATAATCGCATGGAATTGATCATACTTGACATGTTGGTGTTTATCATTCAAGTAATATTGCACAGTTTGGTTGCAGTGGTTGACGATTCAGAAATATTGAATCAGACTGATCAGCCAATTACGGGAACAGAATCAGGACATAATCAAATAGATAGAGCACATATGACTGGGGATGGGTATGACGGGAATGTATTTTTGGTTTATATTGATATTGTGGAGAACATTCGTAAAGTATTGAGTTACAGTCTACGAATGGAAGCGTTTCCAACACCGGCCAGTCAGAATTCCAACCCATCTAGTTCGAGCACGTCATTTCCGGGAGCATTCAATCTTTGATATATTCATATAGTAAATTTATAGATTCACGTGACGCCTTTTTATTTTGTATGTCATCTTTACGATGCGCTTTGGAAATGGCCCAAAAAAAAATTTCATCCATCAATTTAGAGATGAGTTCTTGTTTGACTTTTCACACAAACAGCATAAGCATGTCAGATAATAACATTGTTGGAATAGAATACAACAGAGTGACAAATACATCCTCCACCGATTTTCCGGGACATCAACAATCAGGAGATTTTTCCTGGAATATTGAAAAATTCAAGCAAAACTTTGACATTGATATTTCTTATATTAGTGAACGAAATGCTAATTTCGATTTAGTTCACATTGATACATCCATTGCCAATGCATTCCGTCGTATCATGATTTCGGAAGTGCCTTCCGTTGCAGCCGAAGCTATTTATATGTTTATGAATACATCCGTTATACAGGATGAAGTATTGGCTCATAGAATCGGATTGATTCCATTGAAAGTAGATCCTGATTTATTATCCTGGGTTGACAAGTCTCAGGATGAAAACGAAAGGTATACTGAAGACAACACCATTGTATTGTCATTAGACGTCGTTTGCACTAAAAACCCACATGCTCCTAAAGGTTCAACCAACCCAAAAGAATTGTATAGAAATTCTCATGTTTACGCCCGTGATTTAAAATTCGAACCCCATGGTAGCCAATTAGAAAGATTCAAGAATAACCCAGTTGTCCCAGCTGATCCCGATATTTTATTAGCCAAATTGAGACCTGGTCAAGAGATTTCCTTAAGAGCACACTGTGTATTAGGTGTTGGTGGAGACCATGCCAAATTCTCTCCAGTGGCCACAGCGTCATATAGATTATTACCTGTCATAGATATAAAGGAGCCAATTAGTGGTGAGTCTGCCAAGAAATTCCAAAAGTGCTTCCCACCTGGTGTTGTTGAAATTAATTCTAAAGGCGAAGCAGTCGTAGAAGATGCAAGAAAAGATACAGTTTCTCGTGAAGTATTGAGACATGAAGAATTTGATGGTAAAGTCAAATTGGGAAGAAAGAGGGATCACTTTATTTTCAACGTTGAAAGTACAGGGGCTATGTCTCCAGAAGAAATTTTCTTTAAATCAGTTAGAGTATTAAAGAATAAGGCTGAGTATTTGAGAAATTGTCCAATCGGTCAATAGCTAGTCGTTTGAATATAGAGTTCATAGGTGTGTAAAATAGTAAGAGAAATAGTAAAAAAAACTCAAAGATTAATTCAAGATAAAATGCCTACGATTGACAACTCTACTTACTTTAATGGAACCTATAGTCATCTAATCAGAAAAGCTATTTGTGTATGAATAGCCACCTTTAATACTAATAGAACTCCTAAAACACTGTTTGAATTTCACTTGGACACTACATGTTGCCAATTGGACGGATTAATTGCAATCATTTCCATTGTCAGTCTCCTAGCTACAGGCTTTTTGGAGTTGAAAAATTGGCCAGCTAAGTCTAGATGTCATCAGCTTCTAGGACTGGCCCAACAAATTTCCGTATTGCTGCAGTGGCTTATGGATGGTTGGTATTAGGCATTTGGAATTTGATATTTGCGTCTTTTAATTGTTGAAAGCTGGTATCGGGAAGGAAGCTCATCTCTCTCACTACTTATTTCTTGGAACCACTTCAAGTGTTATCTTATCAAATTGCTCTCAAAAGTTCCACCGATGAAGTACTTTGGCGTAGGAGATACTTTGGACTAGGCTCTGGTGAACCCAATAGGGCCGAAGTTACAAACGGTTTTGTAATTTATCCTAGCATTTATCAAACATTAGATTTAATTTCAAATCCACACTTTCTACAAAATTTACTTTCATGTAGTTATCATCTTTGTATCTAATTGGATTGAATAAATTACCTTCAGAAACAGCAATACATACATTTCTAGATTTCTGTTACATTCAATTTGATACTAAGGATGTCAATATTTTATATTATTTTACATTGGAATGTCGTTGATATAAAACTGCTAGCAAGTAAAAACCAACTGACTTGCTAGAATCTAAGCCACGATCAAGTACATAAATCACAAACTGGCATAAATGAACTTCCACCAAAAAAGTTAATGATGAAAGGATCTATCAACAATTGAAGAATCGTCAAATAAAACTGAAACGTGGGAGCATACAACCTCTACATCTAAGAAAATAACCGCCAGTAATTAAAATATTTGGAACAAAGTGAATTAAAAAAAGTATAGATTGCCACATAGTTAGATGTAACTGAAGATTGTTAAACGGTTTTGCAAGTAAGATTTTGGTAATTGTGAAGGTGAGACAAAGCAGTTTGAAAAACGTGGAATAACCTTCCCAAATAAAATGAAAGGGGGATGAAGCATTCAATAACACAAAGATAATCCTACCTATGAATAATACCAAAAGGGGTAGTATTGAAGGATATGGTTAGACTCGGTAAAACAAATCACCGTTGAAGTGAATGATTTTGGAATGTTACACAAAACCAAGTTGCAAAAAAACAAACAATTATTCATGTACGATTTGTGTATCATGACATAATGTGTCAACACTAGATTTATATTTTCAAAAAGATCTATACATTATCAAATTAATTTGGAAAATTATTGTACTTGGACATTGTCCTAATTCATTTATATATCGCGTTCTTAATCTGGACTCCTAAAGTGGTTCTTTATGTTTTGTTGCAACCTGCTATGTTTCGAAACTTTTAAATCAGAAAACTGTTTAGCAAGGGTATATAAATGAAGTATTCCCCTTCTTAAATGTCATATACGTATTCCAAGAATAAAGAATCATATAAGCAAGTTAACTCCACCTTAAATGAAGTTTTCCAACATAGTCGCTTTAGCAACTCTCGGTCTCGCATTCGGTGAAAACCCTGAAATCCAAAATTCCAACGATGCCGCTCATGTCAAAGAGAATTATGCCAAGAATGACTACAGCAAAATGAAAGGTGTTAATCACGAATATGGATGGCCACAAAAAGATTGGGCGCCAACTACTCTTGTTACCAAGACAAAGGGCAAAGGTCATCACGACTGGAACACTATTGCTGATGAAGACAGACATCATACTACTTATGGAAGTCATCGTAGTCCACACACAAAAAGCTTTGGTAGATATTTGAACTCAACGAAGACTCATCATGGTCATCACACAATCGAACATAGTGAACATCAACATCACCACAAGTATCATCATAAGAGTGCAGAGCATAACAGAACTACGCTTACTCACACTGCCAGCTTCCCATCTAAACATCCTCATCACACTGGTATCTTATTACCAGGCAAGGAACATCAATCTGGATCAACAAGTCATCACGGAAATGTAGAAGGTGGCCGTCAACACTAGATCAGGCAAGAAAATTTTGCTAATGACTATGGATCTTGGTCAATAGTCAATATATATGTTTATTCTTTAGGTATTTAGAATTTTTTTACTATTTAAATCAACAAGCAATTTTCCTATGAATTTGTTCAAAACTTCCCTGGTTTTTTTAATCTATGAATCATCATGATTTGAATATGGACACCTGGAATTATGGCATTTCCCATTCAGTTCCCAAAAAGGTACTGTAAATGGTAAATTTCATACTGTCTATCATGTACTTTATGAAAATTTTAGTTTTAAAATACCTCTATACTTTATAGCATTTCCAAGAGCAAGAAAAACTAATGTAGTTTCAAAGCAGATCCATTATCATAGAGTAGTAATATTTTTATCTGTGCAATAAATAAATGGAAGATTGTAGAATTTAACAAAAAGTTTAATTAACTTAATATATTATTACTTGGCATTGGACCCATCCGCAATCAACAGTTGATTAGCCCCAATTAAATTTATAAGCCTTGACATATTCCATAAGCCAACAATGCAGAAGCCTCACAGTATGGATTATTCTATTGGGCATTGATTATACATTCAAAGAAGAATCAATGGAAAAGTGGAAAAATTAATTCACCAATCAATTGCTCCATTCATGTATTTTTTTTTATTTCGTAGTTAAGACACACACATTCTTCGAGAACTCCTTTTTATCATCTGAAAACAAAAATTAGGAACATGATTAGCTAAGCTTCTATGACATTAACCTTCAATTACAGTCGATGTGCGGGGAATCTTAAAGTGCAAAGAAAACAATTACCAGAAATGATTTTAATCATAGCGTGTCGTCATATCAACAAGTCATTTTATTCCAAATTAGGGTTGCTTCAATAGTTCATGATTCTTAATTTTGAATCTCACGAGATTATTGCCTCATGTCGTTCGTACTTTCGATTGAGGGAAGGAACGAAAAAAATATTTCTCGCTAAACTGCGGAATCGTACTAAAAATCCCGTTGCAAGAACTAGATCAATCTAAATTTAGACCTACAAAATATATTCAGGCTACGTACAACAGTCCCTGATTGTTAATCGTAAACACGAAATTTAAGTAATAGGAAGCCCATAATTCAATTTCATTTTAACTGTTTTAGAATGTCTATAAAAAAAATGTTGCAAACCCTTTAAACCCCCGTTTAAGGATTAGCTTCGATTTGAACATTTTTTTTTCTCTTTTTTTTTTCTTTTTTTTCTCTTTGCAGCATCATCATCTTCTTCTTCTCACACTCACTCGTACACTCTTTATCTTTTTTTTTTTCCTTTTTTTTTTGGTTTTCAAACATCGAGAGAGCCATCAGAAGAACAAAACATTGAACAATTAATTCGCTACCCCTCCGCTTCACTTACTCAAACGCACCTTACCACCAACTTAGTACACCATCAACACTTACCACACCACCCTGAACACCAAACCACACTTACAAAGCACGGAGATCATCCTATCATGTCTTCCTCTTCTGCTCATAGGCAGCGGTCCTCATCAGTCAATTCAATTTCTTCTAATCATTCGTTGCTAAACTCCACAAATTCTTCTATACTTTTACCACCGACACATCCATTTCCACTTCCGTTATCACAACTGGCACCACCTGTTCAGCAGACTAGTTCTAATGGAGGTAGCAACTCTGGACTTTGTACCCCAACTACTATCCACACGGCTATGTTCCCAACCCCGGTCACTACTGTATTAAATCCATCTCACATTACACATATCGCACCAACACCAACTACAATTAGAAGTCTTTCTATTGTAAGTTTAGAAAGTCCACGAAACTCAATTATCTCGTTTGACGATAATTTCATACGGCCAACACGAGAAAACAGTTCTACAAGTTTAGCTTCTTTGAATAGTCAAAATACCACCGCTATTACTAATGTCCCAATTTCAACTTCGCACATTACTACAATCAACACAGCCACAACTACAATTTGTCCTACATCGAATACCGTAATTTCACCTGCTGTAGTACCCAATGCCAACCCTTCAACCTCAATTTCCGAAAACAGTCGTATACGACAGCATCATCATCATCATACTTCGAGTGTGATCCTATCTGATGATGATTCAGAACTTGAAACACATACTCCTACCAGATCTATATTGCATCCGGTATTTAGGCTAAAGAGAAAGAATAGTAAAGAAGAAAATCAACTATTGCAATTGAAGAGAGATTTTAAACTACGATTTGACGAATTGTTATTATCTTCATCAAACCAATCTCCGCCAAGCAGTATATTACCGACTTCACCATCTACTTCACTTTCTTCTCAAAATTGGAACGACAGCCCTGGGTCAACTGCTATAAACCCTAAGTTTCCGGATTTAAATCCAATCTCGTTGGGAGACCCTCCAGCACCATCAGCCACTAATAACGTTCAAGTCAGTACCCATACAACAAAGAAAAAGACTAAATCTAACAGTTTAATGCAACAATCAATGTATATTAAACGGAAATTAGCAATTTCTAAAGACTTACAAATGGAATTATTAACAAATCTAGCTTCACCGGTTCCAGGATCAACATTTCCCTCACATATCACAAATCCGGCTGTGGAACATACGTCCATATCAGATATCTCTCAATATAACGAGCTAACAGATTCCACACCGGCACCTGCAAAGAAATTACTTCAATCAAGCCAGCCCCATCATCAAATAGTACTCCATCAACAACCTATTATGCAGACTTTGTCTGAGCAGAATGAGTTAATTAGCAAATTAAACCGAAAATGGAACAAGGCAATAATTGATCCAGCTAAGAAAGAAACAAGTTTATCTAATGTTAAGAAACTGGAGCCTAATTCTAGAAAGCGGTCAAGAGGGATACTGTTTGATGACGAGGGATCAGGTTCCAATGTTGGATATACCAGCTATGATGATTATGACATTTATGAGGAATGATAAGTTATTGGGATTACCATTGATTTTGTTACTACTAGTATTCGTTTATATTTTATGATCAGTTATGTAATTTTATTTAATAGAGAGATTAATTATTTGTTAATTAGCAAAAATTACTTCATCATCTTGACCCTGGGATAATTCATGGAAAAATGGCAATTGCAATATCTGCTTTGCATCCAATCTCTTTACTGGATCCATTCTGAAACATCCATAGAGCAATTCCATAAGATATCTGTGATCTTTGTAGTTCTCATGCATCAGCTTAAATTTAGCATAGTGCTTTTCCTTTTCTTCTTCACTCAAGCTATTATCAACATCATAGACAGGCTTTGTTAACTTGATAGCACTGTCACTGAAAAGTTCCAATGTATCGAATATGACACTATCAGGAGGGAAGCATCCACTATCAGCCTCGTATTTGACAAAGTCATATACAAGTTTCAACAAATTTCCATCCGATTGAATAGCATTGTCTAAAGAAATTTCCAACCCACACCCATGTAATTCAGCACATTTCTGTAATTTATCAAATCCAAAAATTAACGCAAGTTCCAAAATGGCATCAGTGTCATCTGGCGAATTGAAAAGTGGGAACTTTCGAGCGAGTAAAGACATGGCGATTATTCCAGCTGACCAAATATCTATCTTGGTATTTTGATTCGTACATTTGAACAACACTTCCGGAGCTCTGAATCCTCTAGTTCCTGCTCTATTTGCCCGTCTTGGGGGTCGGGGATCGGATTTAGGGTATGCTCCTTTCACATTAAGTCTTTTCGTATATGACCTGTTAATTACTAATTTCTCTTTAGATAAGCATGGGCAAGCATTTGTGGTCTTGGTTCCACCTAGATTCAATTTCTCAGCTAGTCCAAAATCCACTAAAACTCCCTTACATTTAAAAGGGTCATATAAAAAGTTGGTAGGTTTTAAGTCTCGATGTATAACTCCCTTGTCATGAATATAATCTAATGCTTGAAACATTTCCCAGAGGTATTTTTTGATACCTTTTATTGGTAAATCACGGTAGAAATCGCGGAAATCTGAATGTTCGTAATATGGTAGTATAGCAAGAATTTGATCTTGATATCGAAGAACATCAAGCAATGGAGCAACATGTGAATTTCCAGTTAATATATATAGCAAGTTTAATTCATTATGGATTCTATTTGGTGAAGAAGTAACATAAATTTGTTTTAAAGCTACTATTGGATTTTTGGATTTCGAATTAACATTTTGTATACTTTCCCTTCGTTTCTTTAAAGGTGGTGATTTCCAGAGCTCACTACCTAATCGTATTATACCATTCAAGGCCTCTGCTTTGTACACAGTTGAAAAAGTGCCTTCTCCGATTTTATCAATTAGCCTATAGTCAGTAGATAATACGGGAAAACATTCTTCTAATTTGTTCATCTCTTCCAATACTTCCAACGTTACATCATCATCTTCATAATCTTGTTCATCTGGTTGTTGTACCACTGCTGCTGGCACGCTTACCGAAGTACTATTCCTAGATTGTTGAGTTTGACTTTCTTCAACTATTGTTGTTGTATTTGCAATAGAAGTGCTCATTCTAAGTAAATTGTTAGATCTAATAAACAAATTGGCTCTAGCATCCTTAAGGCGTTGGGCGTGTATTGAATTTTGATCTATTTCTGCTAATTTATTCAAGAACTGGTTCGGCTTTTTATCGTT
Source organism: Hemisphaericaspora haegerdaliae (assembly GCA_001655755.1). Classification (NCBI taxonomy): domain Eukaryota; kingdom Fungi; phylum Ascomycota; class Pichiomycetes; order Serinales; family Debaryomycetaceae; genus Hemisphaericaspora; species Hemisphaericaspora haegerdaliae. Next base: position 84,080 of record LQHL01001859.1, read on the forward strand.
GAATGGGTCGTCAGTGGAACTTAGTTTTCTTTTAAGGGACGCGTAAGTAGACAGTGATCGATCACTAACTTGTGATGATGAAACAAACATTCTTGACTTCAACTTTCCCTCGCTGGTTGCTATATGTTTGTACTCTTCCCGTTCTACTATCTCACTCATTCTGTTATTGAAATCAGGTTGGATGTTTGTACCAAGATCAATCCATCTAATTTTATAATAGAGCAATTGTAAAAAAGAGAGAGAAAAAATTTGTAAACAAAAACAAAAAGCTTAAAAAGTAGAAACATTCGTGTCGCGGATTTTGTGACAATATTAAAAATTTGTGACAATTGGCTTGTTCTTTTTTGGATTCCTTGAATGAAGAAAAAAATTTTCACTGGTCAATTGAAACCTTCATTTTCTTTACTTCTACTCTTCTCTATATTATTATTTACTGAAACCATGTTCAGGACAACAGGGCCTTCAGTAAAGAGTATAGGGAATAATTCTTTACGAGAATTTTCCACTTCTACTACCAGATTAGGTAGAAACCCTGCATTAAATCCAAAATTTACTAAGGAAGCCAAAAAATTCTTTGGTCCAAAGAGTTTCACAGGTGAATATACAAAGAATAAATATTATTACCCAACTCAAAAAAATACACCACAATATATCGTTCCTGATGGTCGTTCATTGGTCGGGATTGATAACCAATCAAAACCTACCCGTGGTTCCTTGAGTGCTCGTAGAGACCCATCCTTGCATCCATTCCCCAACAATTTAAACACAACAACTGCATATATGATTTCTGATGAATTGAAACAAAGGATAATTACAGATGTCAAAGAGAAGGGATTAAGGGCACAAGAAATCGCACATAAATATAAAATCAACATTTTGAGAGTAGAGGCTATTGTCAAATTGCATAATATCCAACAGAGTTTTGTTCCAGAAGTATGTATAATTTGAAAAGGGAACTATATGATTTTTTTTTAAATTGAATGATGAGATTAGCTTAAAATTTTCGATTAGTCTTTAAGACAATACATATGGTTAGAAATTGCAAAACTGAAGATTCAAAAAGATATAGGTATTCCCTTTTACATTGCAATGTTAAAGCAAAATTACTAACATCCCTTTATAGGAATCAATTAGAAATGACTTGGAAAAATTCTCTGACATTATGAAGGGCATGTTTCCGTTATTCAGGGTTGGACAAAATGGTGATAACTTGACCGAAGTTCCACCGCCACCACAAACCTTACAACAACGTTTCTTGACTATTTCGGAATATGAACCATTCGGTCCGATTGATGCTGCTAGATTGTTAGAATTAGAACCAGCTCAAGATGTCTTGAAAGAATTATCTACTATTAAAAAGGATACTGAAAACACTCAAAGGACCCATACAGTTCTTTACGGTATGGAAAAAGATGGTGATAGAGCGCTTTTCAGGTTTATTCCAAAGAAATCAGGAGATGTCGGTTTCCGTTACGGAGCTGCTAGAAGAGATAAAAAGAAGGATAGAAAGATTGGTTTCGATCGTGCTGGTCGTATGGTCTACCTTAACTAGAACATATAAATATCTTTTGTATCTAGCTTGTATATATACACATTTAATACTCACTAATGTAAATTTATAATGAAGTTTTAACTTACTTTGTTTATAAATAATTCCTCTTATAATTTTCGAGGTTCACTTATAGTCATAAACATCCTAATTCATTGTAGACAACTACAATTCATATAAACATATATTGTTGACCATAACGCACGACCTTTTGAAATTAAGTATGGGTGGTAAGAACACGTCCAAAAGATTTTTTTTTTTTGTTACTTCATTCTCGATCTGGTAAGGTTGAAAAAATCGCCAACCAACACACACCCACCCTCCACCCACTACTAACTTAAAAAGGTTAACATATCAAAATACTTTTGCGGGTCATGTTTTTCCAATTCATTATATGTGTTTTGGGCTTGTCCCAGTTGATCGCTGGTTCAGCCTTTACTTTTATTTTAGGAGCACAAGAAAAATCATGTTATTATGTGTTTACAGAGAAACCATCCACAATTGTCCGTTACTATTTTGCTGTTCAAAGTGGTGGACAATTTGATGTTGATTATGTAATCAGCGATCCAAATGGTAATGTAATTCAACAGGATCAAAAACAAAGACAGGGAGATTATGTTTTTACTGCGTATGAAGCTGGTGAATATGAATTCTGTTTCTCTAATGAAATGTCTACATTCGCAGAAAAGGTAGTTGATTTTGAAATTACTTTTGAAGATGACGAAGGTTCCAAGAAATTCAAGGCTGATATGCCAGAGCAACCAAATGTGAAACCATTGGCCCATGTCGAAAGCATGCAACATACCGTTGACAAAATTGAGCAACAATTGGATGGATTATACAAGACTTTACAATACTATAAGACTAGAAATAATAGAAATCAAGCTACTGTCAGATCAACTGAATCCAGAATTTATTACTTCTCTGTATTTGAAGTTTTATTGATGGTAGGAATGGCATTCTTACAAATCACAATCGTCCAATTATTCTTCAAGGGATCCAGAAAGCAATTGGTATAAAGTATATCCGTTTCTTATTCTACATTTAGGTTCTGTAAATTTCAAATAAATTAAGATAAATAGATTCATCTTCTTTCAATCAAAAGCCCTTTGATTTTCTTCCTCATAAACCAAATAAACCAAGTGGAAAAAAGCTTTAAATTGTAAAATATTAAACTAATCCTTTTTGCTGATTAGGAATGACTGAACCAATCAATGTCATCAATAAGTTTAAGCATACTATCAAGATCCAATTCCCCTCGACCTAGGATTCCTCTGGAGGATAGTCTTGCTAGAGAATCTGATGTTACTGTTTCGAACATAACTCCCAGTGCTGAGTATAGAGGATTCGCTGTTTATGTTATAAGCTCGATATGTCTAGCCTGTTGGATAGGATGGACCGTGCTTCCGGAGTCTATCTTACATCAACTATCCATATATTATTATCCTGATAGATATTGGTCACTAGCCATACCGAGTTATTCCCTTATACTTATGGTGTTCATTTATTATTTCTTAGCATTATACAATACCGAGGTATTAACTTTACCTTTGAATGATATTCGCACGATTCTTGATGACCAAACACATTTCCCAGGGGAAGAACGCAAAGATATAACAAAGCCAGAGTTAATTGAATGTTCTGTGGATTATATATCTAAGGCACCTAGCGGTGTCTGGGATTTGCCGATTACGTTGGTTAATGAGGTTCTCTATAGCAAGATTTCTGAAAAAGATGATACTAATGAATCAATTTATTAATATTATAGTCTATATACGATCAAAGCTTTTCTAATATACATACTTTCAACTTAATGAAAGAGCAAACAATTCTATATACTTTAAATTTGACGGAAAGGGCAAGGTACTGTTGCAAAAAGGGTAGATCTCCTTTGTTTTGACTGTTTCAATAATGAAATTCTTAATTTATGCTCCATATATAAGTTGCAATTTGTTCCTATTCTCTGGATCGATGTGGCATAATACCTGATTTGTCCAAACGTCGTCACCCATAAGAGCTTTATAATTCTGAATCAAATCGGCAAACAAATGCTGTAATTCTTGTGTTGGTTCCGCGTAGTTTGCAATACATGAAAAGAAAATAGCCAAATTCTTCTTTCCTTGCTGATTTGTCAATCCACCAAATCCTTGATCTGGATTGGCACTTATGATATTTAACATTCCTTGGAACCCAGTTTCTTTCTCGCTATTATCCATCAAATACATGAAATGTGAACACCAAGTAACAATGTACTCGGGTAATCTTGGAGCAAGGACTTCAGCACCACCATTAATACCCATTCTACCTAAGCAAATGGCCGCATTTTCTAAAACGGTCGCTTGAACATCAGTACTATTCAACACAGGGATTAGTAAATCAACTAAGTTACCCAAATATGCCTTAACTTCGTCGAATGGGACTCTCATAACAATCTCTCCAAGAGCCCAAATGGCATTATTGTAAACTGGATAAGTACTATATGTTCTATTATTAATTTCATTACCAATACTCAAAAAGATTGAATGCAAATAAGGTTTTAAAATTGGATCCAACACAAAAATAGCTAAATCACCCAAAAGAGCATATGCAGACTGTCTAACGTCGGCATTGTGATCTTCAAAGCAAAGGATCAATAATTCCATCAAATTGACAGACTCATGCTGTTGAATTAAATCGACTGAATGATGTTCAAATCCTTGAATTAAACCATCAATTAAATCTAATGAAGTGACCATGAAATCCTTTTCGGGTGTTTCAATACTTGGATCAGTATGACATTGTTGGTCCAATTGGATACATTCGGACAAAATCTTCATGGCTCTTTCATAGACTGGAACAGCAAATGGGGCAAACAATTCTCTTAAAGTGGCTGCAATAGATGCCATACATTCCAAAAGTGGCCATAATCCAGTATCATTGTCATCCAAGATCTCCCATTTATTCAAAAGTGGAGGCAATAAAGTGTTCATGTATTCAGGCTTGGCAGATAAATTGTCATATCCCATCTTTTCAACAAATGTTTGCACACAGTCATATAAAATAATCAAATTCTTACGTTGGTAAGTTTGGAAGCATTTGGCAAAATGGTCTAATAATGGCTCTAAATAAAACTCAATCAAGCCGGAATCACTTTCTTCCATGAAAGATGATAACGCAGAACATGCTGCCTCTTGAACTACTTTCTTCTTATCCAAAGCGCAAGTAACAATAGATTGGAAGGTGGGTTGAAAGTAATTGGCATATTCACCACCTTCATGAGCTTCCTCGCTAACCCAACTAGCATATCTTGACAATGTCCAACATGTGATTTGTCTAACACGAGGTTCGGCGTCATGTAATCTATCAACCAAAAATGGAACCAAAGTTGGCAATTTATCTCTTGATAATTCAATGCAGCTACTACTTATGGCACCAAAGGCCAATATGGCGGCTTCTCGAACTGGCCAATTTGGAGAAACAATCTTTTCTTGTAAGATTGGTAATGTTACCACAAGCACTTCACCAGGGAAGTTTTCACTGAGGACATCCAAGGTTGCAGCAGAACATTTTCTTAAACTCCATTGGTCAATGTCTAAATCCTCGTCATCTTCATCTTCATTGTCAGAATCGTCCAGACCCCTACCATTTCCATTGGAATTACCGTTACTAGTACGAGCATCTTTTCCTTTCGCATTTTGGGGTTTTATATCTTCGTCTTTATCAGCAACATCTGCATCATCTTTACTATCGGCAATTTCCATCAAAAAAATTTCTTCGTCTGAATACACCATCTTCTCTAATAAAATTGGTAAGATGAGTTTCAATTTGTTGACGAAAACTTCCTTATCTTGATCACTGGTTGTACATAATGCCAATAAAAATTCACACGCTTCAAGTGAAACTTCTTCAGTTGTATTTTCTTGCATTAAATGTAAACAGTAATTAATCACACCATCAAGATGTGGTTTCAACTTATCTGGTCTTGACTCAAGAATAAGCAAGAATGAAGTACATATATTTTTCTTGACCTCATCATTTGAATTAGTTGCCAACTCAAACAATTTTTGCAAATAAATGTCAATAACAACCAAAAAGGATTGAGTCTTCAATGGAATGAATTGATTGATACAGTGAATAGATTGTGCTTTGGTTTTCTCACTTACATTTGCATTGTTCAACAATTTCAAAAACTGTTCAATAAGAAAGTTCAAAGGTCTTTCTCCGCGATACTCTTTATCTAACTCCAAGTAAGAATCTTCACAAATTTTACTTAATGCACCCATTGCAGCCTCTTGACGAACCAGAGATCCATCATTGATATTAGCCAACTCCAACAAATTAGGCAACACTGTTGGCCATCCTTCGAGACCATATATAGAAAATAATGATGTTATAACATTCCCTGTGATGTTCCTCACCATATTGTCATTAGAAGTCAATCCCTTCAAGATATTATCCAAAAGATATTGACGATTGACTCCTTTATTTTCATTCTTCAAGATGCTATTTTTCAAATTGATACCTGCCGCGGCTCTGATGTCTGATTTAGCAGTGCTATCTAAAACTAAAAGATCAAATAGATAGTTTTCAATTTCCGGTTGTAATTTTGCTTGTTGGAGAGCATCATTTGCCAATCGACGTTCCTGGTTATTGGAGGACAAACTCCCTCTAAAGATCTCTTTTAACTGCTGTAATGCTTGAGGGTCAGCTGTCCAAGACATGGTTGTATGGTCCTTTTTCTTATAAACCTATGTCGCTCAAAATGATTGCTTGTTTGATAGCTTGTTTCAATATTATGAATTATTTTATTTTGGTTTTATGTTTGTTACCTTCAACGATGTGGGAATGTGCATACAGTATCTGTACGTGTCACGGGATCCTTTCTTAGAATCACACAAGTCCTTAAATCGAAGTTTATGATCAATAAATCTCTTCAGATTGTTCCCTTGTTCCAACACTACAAAAAAAAAATCTAGTTAAACAGATGAGATTCAAATTGTCAAAGTACACGACCATAAATGCAGGTATTTCAACTTACCAACAAGATCTTCTAGAAGATAAATATTAAACTACAATATATAGATGTATATTACCCGAATAGACAACTTAGAAACCACGTTTATAAACTTTTTAACTAGATAGAAAATAACCCATCAACTTACCTGGTAGTTTTTTATTCCTACATTCTAGCAACCTATCATATCATCTAACTCTGCCAACTTCTCTGCCAACTCATCAAACTTCCCTAAAATGGGAATAAACATCTCATGAACTGGTTTCAGCTTTCTTTTTTCACTAAGATCTGTCAAAGAATTCATACTTGTCAATGGCGTTATATCGTCACAACTTCCGTCAACACTCTTTTTTGACTTATGCAACGAAAGATGAGACAGTGAAAACTCGGGTGAATGCGAGTTGCGTATATCTGTAGAACTATGTGCATAGTTTTGTTCTGATTGTTGTGGGATTTCGCTGGCAGTTGGTGAAGTTGCCATTAATATTTCAGAACCACGCTCGGATTCATCACAGAAAGCTCTAGGAGATTCTCTGGGATTACACAGAACTTCTGTACTGCTGTGAGAAGTGGCTTCCGTATTTTCTTCTGAGGACTCATCTTCGATTTCAACTTCAAATTGCTTTCGCTCGTTAAAGCTTTTGTCAAGGTTTTCTTTATATCGAACTTCTAGTTTCTCTGATGGATTAATTGACTTTGCTTGTTTTTCTTCATCTTCCTCGTCTTCATCTTCCTCGTCTTCCATTAGTTTCTCTCCTGCTCTCATTTGCTCTTCAATATCTGAAGTTACTTTTGTTAACCTTTCCAATATTACAGATCTTCTCAATGCTTTCACTGCATCTTCTCTATGACCCTTTTCTTCATCGTCCTCTTCGTCATCAAGATTCGATTTCGGAGTGTCAGGGGAATATGAACCTATTGATATATCATCCAATGTGTTCAAACTGTTTCTCTTGGGGGGTATGAACAATTCTGAAAATATATCAGCTTGGTTCTGCTCAGGTTGTTTCGAATGTTTCTTCTTCTTCTGTATGATTAACGGCGTTTCTGCATACACTTCACTCGGTGTTTCTGATCTAGCGTTGTCTTCGTCGTTCATTTCCACGTTCATTAGTCCAATATCATTACTATAGCTTCCAAATGTCGGGCGTACTTGGGGATCACCATCCTCGTGTTCTGTCTCTTCTTCCTCTTCATCTTTAATCTCGCCCAAATTCTCAAACGTAACGGATTTATTATTAGTATTTTTCTTATTAGCCTTGGAGTTTATGCTTTCCATAGAATCATCATTTAGATTATCACCCGATGTCTTACGTTCCAATTCTTCATTTTTGAAACAATTTAATCTTGCTAATCTTTCTCCGTATGTTTCCAAGCATTCTGCAGGAACAAATCCTACCTTACCATCTTCCTCGTCGCTGTATATATCATCAACTTCTCCTTCCTTATTGTCGACTATTCTATTTATTCGTTCATCTTTTGACAATTTACGGATCAACCACCAATAATTATCCTCGTCATTTATCAAATATACCGGTTCATCTCTAGTCAATGAACAATGTGAAGGATCAGGTCCCTGAAAATCATAGATACCATACAATTTGTCGGGGTCTAATTCACGAGGTGGTGATCGAGGAGGTGACGGTGGGACCAACATGTCACTATTTTCTAATTCTGTATCATCGGTAAACCCATCATCATAGAATATACCATACTTTTGAGGTTCTTCCGATCCATTTTCTTGTTCGTCAGATGAAGAGAGATCGTGACTAGGATCATCAACCTCGATTGCTTCGATCGATGATCCAGAGAAGTCCAGTTCTTGTTGCAGACCATCCTGCTCACTACCGTAGTCTGAATCATCTGTATCTCGCGATTCGTTATTTAGGGATATATCGCTAGCTTTCTTCTCTAACCGATCTTGATTTATCCTCAATGAGTTCTTCCTTATCACCTTCTTTTGTTGTTTCAGTTGTTGTACCAAATTATCGTCATTGTAATCCTTTCCAAATTTAGTCATAAACTTGCTATGTCTTTCCTGAAACAACTCATTGGGATTAAAGATATTATTGTGAATTCTTGATTGTTTATCATCTTCGTTCTCGTCATTGATTATATACTGCAAAACCGAGCTTTTTATATTCAGTTTTGCTAATCCTGATAATTGTTTATTATGCACTACAGAACTAGTATTTGTATATTGGGATGATGATGTTGAGTTAGTTGAAATAATGGATAACTTCCTTTCCAAATCATTCAACAATTTATTTGTTGTCTCCAAAGTATTGTTATTTTCCTGCAAATCTTGATCAAATGGTGTGATAATTGTTGGGTTGTCTTTATCATTCCCCATGTTGTTTATATTACCCTGTTGGTGCTTTATCCTAGTTATATTTCTGTGTATTGGATGTATCTCTATGATTTCTATAAATAGGTTTACTTCCACTCCTTTGGATTAAGAATCTGTAACTTATAACTTGTAACTTGGAGAGAAAAAAAGCAGAAAAAATGAACTAAAAAAATTATTAGTATTATTATTATTATTAATAAAAAAAAAATAGATTCATAAGATTTAAACTGGGAGAAGAAATTGCATTAGTTTTTTTATTACTAGAGTAAAATCGACAACGACAGTGGTAGGGACTTGTCGTTCCAATTACATAGATCTGGGAAAACATAGATACAATTGTAGAGATCCAGAACGTAGAGAAAAGAGATCGTCCCCTTAGGTGATACTTAAAATTTTCAAGAAACATCAACACTAATTAAACCGCGTTTCTCTTATTGTTCTCAATTCCCCTTTCTATCAATACACAAAATAAAAACATTTTATTCTACTTCGTTCTGTACTACAAACTAAACCAAAATAAAACGACTAGTCAATGTATGAATTTGGTAAGACTTCTCCCCGATCAGCGGGATGTATACCACATCTCATTACGCGTAAATTTTGAAACAGCGGGAAAGAAAATCAGGGCTCATGATGAAGGTTGTTGTGTCTGACCGATTAGCATCATAGATGACTACCTTCTCACAAGAAATACTATTCTTATAATTTGTCTCTCTGATTGACGACGTACGAAAGCTATTGACTGTGTTCCATCTATCTGCCTACTTATTTTCCCCCAAAGTTTTCATTTCAAAGTCACTAATTCTTTGATTCCTAGATGTCCTGCTGTATATATCTAGCTCAATAGTTCCAGAATTGTCAAAAACATAATAATAGCATACGTACATTTTCTGAGAGTTTGGGTTTGAAAAGACTATCCGTTTAAGGACTTTTGACATGAACCCGTGGTGATTTGTTTTACTTTTTAAGGCTTCTTCTTCTGTTATGTTACAATATTCTTTAGTAACACTAGTGAAATCTAAAGCATTGTCGTAAATGTCCTTTTTTGCAACCGTTTTTTAAATTAATTAAGGAATGTTCAAACCAACCTTCTGACAATTTGAATGCTAGGTCAATCAATAAAATGTTACTGCATGCTGGACTTTGTACTTCATCTGTTAATTCTATAATAGGTAATTCGGATCCTTATTCCTTTTGTATCTGTTTCGTACCAAGTGACTTTCTTGATTCTCTTACATACTCACTTCGAGGTTAATCACCTGTTTACTTGGTTTCTTTTAGTCCTAAAGCTCAGCGATCCCTAAAAGACTTAAATGGTTTTTTATTTACTCTTAACTGGGAACGATTGAAACAAGAGGAGAACTTGACATAACAACAACATTTTTAAGAGAATTGGTTGATCCTAGTACTTTATGCTTCCTTGGCGTGATTAATGACACATGTTTTTTTTAGAAGCCGTATAGGAGTTGGATGAAATAGATAAAAGAGTTTGAGTAGGTTTCCAAAACAAGACTTTCGGTTTCTCCTGATGAAAATATTCCACTTCCTGGTATAATCTTAAGAATGAAATAAGGAAAATTTTCCAAAATTTGGTTCTAAAATGTATTCTGTCAAAAAATCACAGAAGAATATAGTTTTTCTTAGCTTCACTATCCAAGTATTACATATCTAGGCAATTTAGGAGCCATGGCTCAGTGTAATAGATTGTTCAGCCGTAGTTGCAAATTTCTACAAATATCATTTTACATCATTCATTCGTCTTATTACACGTATATAAGTATCAATCTCTGTAACAAATCATTTTTGACCATCATTCATCACCATTCTTGTATCACTAACTATTACTCCGCCTATTGCTTAATAATTTCATTAATGGCATTAGCTAAGTAACCGACATTATCATCATTAATACCAGAAATACTGAATCTACCATCTTCAGTACAGTAAACACTGAATTCGTTTCTTAATCTGATAACTTGCTCAGCAGATAAACCGGTATACACAAACATACCTCTTTGTTTCAATAAGTGGTCCCAGTTGTAGTTAGACTTGTCTAATTGATCGTATAACTTTTGTCTAACGGTGTTTAATCTACCAACAACTTGGTCCAAATCAGATAACCAAGCCTCTAAAAGACCGTGCTGTTCGTTAAAGATAGTTTCGACAATCTTGGAACCGTGAATTGGTGGGGATGAGTAGATTGGTCTGATCAATTTCTTTAATTGTGATTCAACAGCCTTTGAAGCTTCTGCAGATTCGGTAATAATAGAAAGAGATCCAGTTCTTTCACCATAAAGACCCATGTTCTTGGCAAAGGATTGACATAAGGCAAAAGTTGGAATCTTCTTTTCATTGGCTAATTTGGTCAATTTTCTAATGAATTCGATATCTTCGTATGGCTTACCGCTGGCAAAACCTTGGTATGCCATATCGACTAATGGGAAGAATTTCTTTTGTTGAACAATTTCCAAGACTTCGTCCATTTGAGCTGGAGTAAGGTCCATACCAGTTGGGTTGTGACAACATGCATGCAATAAAATAATAGAATCTTCAGGTTGAGATAATAATGACTTTTTCAAGTTTTCGTAATCTAAGTCATTCTTGCTAACTTCGTAGTAAGCGTAGTATTCTGGATCTAATCCTGCATCCTTAAAAACAGCAACGTGGTTGGCCCAAGTTGGCTTTGGAACAATGATCTTGGTGGATGGGTAGAATCTCTTTAAGAAATCGGCAATAACCCTTAAGGAACCAGTACCAGAAATGGTTTGAGCAGTAACAATTCTACCATCTTCAATCAACTGCTTACCGTTGGCATCTTTGTTGGAGTTGTTAAAGATGAATTGCTTAACAATATTTTGGAAGTTCTTCGAACCATTAATTGCGGTATATTCTTTTTCGGTTTCAGATTGTAACAAGATTTGTTCTGCCTTTTTAACACTTGGAAAAACAACTGGTTTACCCTTAGAATCTCTATAAGCACCAACACCTAAGTTAATCTTTTTAGGATTGGTATCTTTGTTGTAAGCTTCGGAAATACCTAAAATCTTGTCAGGTGGAGCTAAAGGAATTTCATTCCATTTCAATAATTGAGAGTTAACAGTGGAGAAACATCTCAATTGTAAGACTTTCTTGGCAGAGGTTTGTTTAATCAATTGTGATTTGTACATTGCTGTAAGGTTGTTAGAGGATTGATAGGGAGAAGAAGAAAGAGAAAGAGAAGGAAAACCAAGAGGAAAAAGAAAAAAATCGTCATTTGGTGGTATTTGTGAGATTATTTATACGAAGCAACTTAGAATCAGAGAGTGAAAAATTTTGGTTTCGAGAGAAGCTTGAGTCAAAAAAAATTATTTTTCTTACCCCTCCAATTATTTTCACAAATGATTTTGGAACGAAGACAATAGACTATGGACCCATTCAATCTAAATGACTAAACCGAGGAAATTGACGTGTTTCAACCAGTTTGATCCATTTTTCCAAATGACTGATTATAAAGTTTCCAAAGTGTTCCTTGAAGATTCTCGAGGAAATCGTCTACTTTTGATTGCATTCAGGGGGCGGGACGAAATAAATGCCTTAGGCGTTAAATGCGCTAAAAAGGAAAATATAGTAGTAGTATTTACCACGGTAAATAACTCAGTTCGCTATTAGGGCGAAAAAATCGTACTTTTTTTCCAGTCTTCAATGTGATTATGTGCCCTATTGTTTTCGTTTTTGTGATGATTCTCGGTTCAATGGGGACTGGATACTGTCTTCGCGTGAGACTGATCATTAATTTTGATTGGTTTGTTTCAATTTTCTTTTGAACATGACTCAAATAAAACTTTGCAGTTGATTCACTTTCAAAGTTCAAACAGTCGTTTTTAAATAGTTAATTTTAATGACAGATTATTCCTCGAGAAAAAAACCTATTTTAATATAGAAATGCACTTCTTTCTTCAAGATTTCCTAATCAATATGAATGCGCTTATATTTCCAAATTTCGTCTTCAAAATCAACTAACCGAAACCACAGTTCATCTGGAAAGTTTTTTGCAATTGGTTTGTCCGAAATTTTCCGTATGAAAAATAATATTCTGAAAAAATAATCCATTGTCGGACTTAGAACAACAATTGTGATCACATTGCTTGATTCGTTGTAAGGAAGCGCAGTTAAAATTACTTACTAGGATTGGTTTCATAATAGCAACAACAGATTAAATGGATATCTTCATCAAACTGGCTCACCCACCGGATGGGTACATCAACCTTCTTTATTGATTCTCTGATCTCGGTCTGTAGAGCTGAAAGGGCAAACCGAGATGTATATGAGCTAAACCTTTTCTTAACTGGCCAGAGGTTCACGTCAAACCATTAGGAATTATTCTAATTCATTGCCACCCTTACATTGAGGTTAAGGAAATGTGTTCACGATCATCTCCTCGGTTTTTAAGTTACAATTTTGTAAGTTCAACAATCTTTATTTTTCTTTGGAACAATGGAACGATACTTTTCCCCACTTCAGTTTCAAGTGGGAAAACGACGTTGCATGATAAAATGTACATCGATTTTAAGAAAAATGGAGAGAAAGACAAAATTGCAAGCTCGGGTAATTGGGAATGTTGGGAGGCTTCAGTGAACTGCACGGATACGCAAAGTTAGATAATGACCTGCTTATCTCAAAAATCGTATTTCTTAACAAATCAGAAGCTTTGATCCAAAAATACAGAAAGTGTTGACCTATTAATCTTTTTTAACAAATCTTTTGCGTTTCTAGAGGGTCTGGTAGAGAGTATTTGGGGCCCAATTTGACGAAAATGACAGCTCGATTTTTACTGGATTATAGGAAATCCAACATAGATGTAGAACACTGATATCATCATTTCTAATGATATTTCTTAAGCGAATGATGCTAGAAAGTAGATAGTCCCAAAACGGTTCTTTTCACCTTTCCAATATATAGTCATGGCAATATTAAAACTTTGCAATATTATACTAAATCACTTTGAGAGACTAGCAAAAAGATTTGAATAAAAAAAGTTGATTTAATATTGACAACTTGTTGCAAATTTTTTTCCAATATCATCCAAAAATTGATCACTGCAAAACTACTAAAATTTCAAGATTTTTTTTTTCCATACAATCTATTTATTAAATTTCTCATATATAATTATATATACTAAAATATAACAAATGGTAAAAATTAGAGGAAAAATGTAAACAAAACCTCCGTTTAAGCAAATTTAGTTAGGAGTCATATATGAAGTAAATGTTTATTGAGTTTTTGTAAAGTAAGATACCCATCTCCTGATAAAGTTTTGCGAGAGTTCGAAACTCTCGCCTCGACTTCGTCGTAGCTGTACGAGTTTATCCACGGCCTTTAGGTATCGGTTGATAGCAATCATTTGGAGTGCAGTTAATTTGGGATTGCAAATAAACAATCTTAATTTTTTTCTTAAATTGGGAGGATGAAGTAATGTCCACACAATATTAGTAATGGAACATCGAGAAGAATAGTTTCATTTAAGGATGTAAACACGTTGGATGTACTACTAGTACATTAGCACACTAGTATAATATTTATTAAATTTCCCAAACATACTGAAATATAG
>LQHL01001717.1:0-31822 GCA_001655755.1 Hemisphaericaspora haegerdaliae
GGACTACCACTCCCGAAGCTTACGTAGCTTACTAATTCTAAAATAAGAAATATACCCTCTTATCAAATACGCTTTTTTCCCCTCCTTTATCCGTTAACTTAAAAAATTTTTCGCAATCCTTTTGTCGTTTTTATTTTTATTTTTATTTTTATCTGTGTCAAATGGGAACCTCTCACACATTTAATTTGGCTTTCATCCGCCACGCCACGAGTGAACACATTGAACATTAACAACTACATACAGGATGCCCACAACCCCTGAGTTGGCTAAGCTGGCAATATACGATCTACAAGTTAAAAACAGCTGTTTTACATGTTATGTGAAGTTGTCAGTCTGTCTCCCGGAATCCCTTTTAGGTTGTTCATTTTGCGCGTAAAAGGGTTTTAGAGTTTGCATCATGGGATGCATGCACTCTCCTGCTCCATTTTTATACAGTTTCTTTTTTTTTATAGACATAGCTGAATCGAATCGAATCGGAGCGCACTCCTAACTGAGTTTTATAGAGACAAAGTGGAGAAGGCCAAAGAAGAAACATAACCGGTGTAAAGTAAGGGTTTCAAAGTCACATCGGAAGCTTATTCGGGGCGTACCTAAATCACATAACACATTTCTGATAAAAGAAGTGTTAGTTGACTCTGTTATAGGAATGAGTCATAAGTAAGAGAAGACTATATAACACTCTATTGCAAATTTAATTTTTTCGCAGTCTTTTCTGTTGAAAGTTACAAAATCATGAACGTTAATGTGCACCATACCATCGGCTTAAGGGGACATGTTGAAATGTATACTCTAATTGTAAGTTTGTTCTAAGGAGAAAACCCTAAATAATACATACTGGGATGACTGGAGGCCATGCTTTGTATTGATGCACCCCTGCCACCAAAGAATAAATTGAGATGAATATACTGCCAGAGTATGGGATTGACCTACTCTTGTCATATATATGATAATAACGTATTGCTGGGTCAAATAACAATGATGTAAGTTTAACGTGACATCATATACATACAAACAATTGTAGGTGGCTTAATTATACACCAGTCCAAACGAAGTAAGTCGCGCCAAAAGAAATTGTGTCTAGTTTATTGTGATTAGTAATCTACTTCTATATACTTGAATGTTAATCTGAACAAACGAACTGGTTATTTTATTAACTGAACGGACTGTCTATTAAGTAATTACTAAAGTTGCGAGTTCAGATTCTCTCAAATCTCAACGGAAATCAACGTCGGCCGGTCACCCGAGTCACTACTTTTAAGATTTTGAAAGTTTAAATTGAGGAGAGTCAACTAAAATGACTCAGCCAGTATAAAGTATAAATTGAATATCTGAAAGCGTTCAATTGATTTGACTTTGAAAAACGGATCTAGTAAGGAAACGAAGAGACGACGCGTTTAACTTCTTTAAGGTCTTTAAAGACCCCTATACGTAGAATCATTGTTCGGGTGTAGAAAATTAATTGACTTTGTATTATCACTACAATCTGATCAACTTAACGAAAGGCACTAAAGTTCATAGAATACTCATAAAATATAGAACGCAAATTCTAAATAGTCTATCTGTTCACATCATCACCATCAACTACTCCCCAATTAATCTTCTCCCGGCCATGTGAATCCAACCAATCATTACACTTCCTAAACACTCCCAGATTGAAAAACCCTCGGTGGGCAGATAACGGAGACGGATGGACAGCTTTCAAAACACAAAAATCCCGGTTTGATAACTCCTTATGAAACTTTTCAATTCTTTTCTGAGCCGGACCTCCCCATGCCATAATCACAAACCCCGCCTGACGCTTATGATGTTCAATTGCCGTGTGGATTATTCGTTCCGTAAATTGTTCCCACCCCTTATTGGCATGACTATTTGCCTTATGTGCTTCAACTGTCAAAACCGCATTCAACATAAGTACGCCTCTCTTGGCCCATATTGTCAAATTCCCGCCTCCTGGTCTACCTTCCTGGGTGAGTTTCTTATAGTCGGGCACGATGAATGTTGGATAGTCGATATGTATGGTCTTATAGATATTCATCAACGATGGTGGTGGTCGAGTCGGTTCCAAAACTGAAAACGCCAACCCATGAGCCTGGTTAACATTATGATACGGATCCTGGCCGAGGATTAGACATTTTATATTGGGTAATGGAGTATAATGTGACCATGAATATATCTGATCCCGAGGCGGGAAGATGGTTTTGTTGGCGTTTTGTTGCGTTTCGAGAAATCGCTTGAGGTTGAGGAAATAGGGCTTTGTGAGTTCCTGGTGAAGAACGGCTAGCCAGGTGATATGTAACGTGTTGATCTCGAGGGCGAGGAGATGACGTTGGTCGGCGGTCAATGATGAAATCCAATCGGATTTATTGAAGTTATGACTCTTGCAAAAGGAAATATAGTCATTGTCTTCTTGATTTGATGCCAATGTGAAATTATCTTCTTGGTTTGGGGAAATTACCTGTAACGGCTTGATTTCAATGGTCTTTTCTTGAATTTCATTCAGTTCATTGATTTTTCTACCGTTTTCTTCTACTTCCATAATCTCGGTATCCTTGTCTTTAGCTGCACCATTCAGCACGATTTGATGATCTTGTTCGGTTTGAATAACGGAGTTTTCCTTACCGGTTTTAAATGTCCTCCTTCTCTTTATTTGTATTTCTGCTTGATTCTTGAAGAAATCGGTTATGAGTATTCGCTTGGACATTTTGATTGACCTTTATATTCTTACCATCAAGTGGAAACGCGTCTATCCCGGTATTTTTTTTTGTCAAAACAGAATCGATTGATGGAAAATTATGAAAAATAAACGGCGCTTCCAATCGCTTGTTTGGTTTTCAGGGTAGATTTAACTTTTCTTGCAATTTGAACAAGGGAACTTTGCTAGATCATAAATGTCCGGTATTCCCTCTGAAATATAGATAAATAACGAAAGCTATGCTAAAGTTAATTACTTAGAATCTTATTTTGGAGTCGCCTTCTCTGTTAGATCTTTACATTAGTCAATTCCATCACGAATTTGAATAGATAACAGAATATATATTGAAATTAAGTATAATCACTATATAGAAACTCAAATAGAAGAAGAAATTAAATGAAGTGAACTCTTATAACAACTCATACAGAGCTCAGAATACGACATTGGTAATATAAATGATCATGGTAATCAAGACAACGGAGATACTTGCAGAAGCGGCATACCCCAGGTTAAACTCCTCTGGGATTTCTCCCCAAGTAGAAGTCACCGATGTAGAAGAAACCGTGAATGTAGTCCTAAGTGTTGTTGTAGGTTCAATTGATGCTGAAGTAGATAATGATTTATCTGATTTTGAAAACTCGGCGGTACTACATCCTTGGGTACATGATGAGGAAATGGTGGAGGTTATTACCTTTGTGGTTGCATGGTCGGTCTTCTTACATGTAGTGCCGCAAGATCTTTCAGTTTCGATGGATGTGGTTTCCAGGGAGGATTTAGGGCATACAGTTGACCCTTCGCAAGACTCAGTGGATGTAGTTTCCAAGGAGGATTTAGGGCACGCGGTTGACCCGTCGCAAGACTCAGTAGATGTGGTTTCCGTTGAAGACTTAGGACATGCGGTTGACCCTTCGCAAGACTCGGTAGATGTAGTTTTCATTGAAGACTTAGGACATTCAGCTGACCCTTCGCAAGACTCAGTAGATGTAGTTTCCATGGAATATTTAGGACATTCGGCTGACCCTTCACAAGATTTAGTAGATGTAGTTTCCGTTGAAGATTTAGGACATTCGGCTGACCCTTCGCAAGACTCAGTAGATGTGGTTTCCAGGGAGGATTTAGGACATTCGGCTGACCCTTCGCACGACTCAGTAGATGTAGTTTCCAGGGATGATTTAGGACATGCGGTTGACCCTTCGCAAGACTCAGTAGTCGTAGTTTCCATGGAAGATTTAGGACATTCGGCTGACCCTTCGCAAGAGTCGGTAGATGTGGTTTCCATGGAAGAGTTAGGACATTCGGCTGACCCTTCACAAGACTCGGTAGATGTAGTTTCCATGGAAGAATTAGGACATTCGGCTGACCCTTCGCAAGACTCGGTAGATGTGGTTTCCATTGACTTAGGACATTCGGCTGACCCTTCACAAGACTCGGTAGATGTAGGTTCCATGGAAGATTTAGGACATTCGGCTGACCCTTCGCAAGACTCAGTAGATTGATAATCACTGGAGATAGATGGTTCCTCAATTATAGATGATGAGTTGGCATAAATGCTTGATTCTTCAAAAATTGATGCTGATTCTTCGTTTATAGTAGACAATTCAGAAGTGGTCCATGGATATTCGGAAATGGATGATTCTTCATCAGTTGAAGTTATAACAGTGGATGGATTTTCAATTGTTGTTTCTTCAGAACTTGAAGATGGATTGATACTTAAATGAGAAGACTCATCAATAGTTGATGGAACTTCTATAGATGATTCTTCAGAAGTTGATGTAGGATTACCCGTTGAACTTAATTGATCGTCGACTGTAGATGATTCTTCACTAACCGTAGATTCCTCCTGGATATTGGATGATTCTTCAGAAGTTGAAGTTGAATCATTGGTTGAGTTTGATGGATCCTCAACTGTTGATTTCTCTTCAGCTGTAGATATCTCTTCGATTGGAGATGTCTCTTCAACTGGAGATGTCTTTTCAACTGGAGATGTCTCTTCAACGGGAGATGTCTCTTGAACTGGAGATGTCTCTTGAACTGGAGATGTCTCTTCAACTGGAGATGTCTTTTCAACTGGAGATGTCTCTTCAACGGGAGATGTCTCTTGAACTGGAGATGTCTCTTGAACTGGAGATGTTTCTTCAACTGTTGATTTCTCTTCAACTGAAGATGTCTCTTCAATTGTGGACGTCTCCTTAATAGTAGATGTCGTTTCAATGATGGTAGATGAATCTTCAACAGTGGTTGGGTCTTCGGAAGAAGTGGACATTTCTTCTGTACTAGTCACCTCGTCCGACTTCAGAGACTCGGTGAATAATGATGATTCCTCGGGAATTAATTCGATAACTGTCACGGTTTCTCCGGGAGAGGCTGGTACAGTTGTGGTGGTGTGGGCCCCAGTCCACGTACGAGTGGTAGTTACGGTTGGTACTGGAACTTCAACGACTATTGTGATAGTAGGTTGATTCGTTGTATAAGGCATGGTTGAACGTTTAGTAGTAGAGTCAGTATATGTTCTGGTGGTTACCACTACTTCTCGTGCATTTCCACCAGGCAGATTGTTATTATAAGGACTCCATTGGACTTCTTTCAGACCATCCATTTCTTTTGTGCTATCCTTACAATAATACTTATTAACATAATTCACATCGGCTTTGGCACCATCTTTCACTTTCATAAACACATCTGCAAAGGGTCTAAACCCAGCAGGGACATCTTTATATGTAGCAATGAGAGAAGTAGCTGAACATTGGATAGTAATGGAACCTGGACTGGTGTTTTCAGGATAAAACCAATCATTCAATTCGTTAGTGAGTGCAGCGTGCAACGATTTACAATCAATAGTAGCAGAATTTTTATTGATAATAAATCCTATTGAACCAGACTTGTAACCTTTAACACAGTTATGTCCCAAAATATAATGCTGCTGAATATTTAATGAAGGAACAATTCGATTCCTGTATATAATTTCATTTGGGTTTGTTGTACTTCCACCTTCAAACCTAACTTCAGTAGAGAGTTCATTGTCGCCATCAAAAAATGATACTGAATTAACACCATCTTTGAATTTGGTAGAACATGTTAGGTCTGTTTCTATTCCAGACCCTCCTGGGTTAAATGTAAATGGAAAATTAACAGAACCAGACGCATCTGTATTTGATTTAACATTATTTTGAATTACACATTGTAATTCGGAGAATGCAACAACAATATCTCCAGGGTGAAAAGTACAAATAGCGTAGACGGTGTTTCCGACTTTCAAAGCAACTTCGCTTGATGTAGTTGTAAATTTGAAGCCACAGGGTATGTTTAAGGAGAATTTATCACCTGGGTGAACTTTAGAACCATCAATAGTCCATGACAAGGTAGCCATCCAACTTGGATAAGCAGGAGAAGCGAACGTATAGCCTGGTGATCCTTTAATCCATTCCACAGAATCTAAGCTAGTGAAAATGCCACTTACGTGATCAGCTATGGATACAGATCCAAATAAAAATAGTAATAAAATTTGTAGAAGCATGTTGGTCTTCCTAAAATATGTGGAGGAAACTTTGAGACCTAAACATAAATGGTTCTCAACCCCCATATTTATATCTTTTAAGTATCTTGGATGTACTTGCTATAGCCACGGTTCAACTCGTATACCTTATTAAAATTGGAAGCAAAAGCATGACGCTTATCATGTTGAGGATTCTGGGGTTCTGTGGGGACATTCCAATGCATCTGTATTAAATATATGCATCAGGGTTATTGATTGTTGGAAAATGTACCTTATGTGGCAGTGTAGCTTTTATTTGTCTAAAAATGCTTTCCATATAGATCCAGCTGCCAATTCAGTGCTTTTGTTATTTACTACACCACAGGTGATTTTTAAATAATCCTCGATCCTATTATATCAGACTAAATATATACCTTTTCTTCAATCAAATAGCTAGATAATATAGCTGAAAAATCTTCACATAATATTCTCTGTTTGCACGGCAATGTCGTGGATGGTTATGAACAATTATTATTTGAAGCATGGACCCTTGATTGCATATTTTCAAAGATATTTTCATCTTTTCAATGACCTAATTATAAAATCACACGACACTACGCTAGGTTGCTTATTCCATCAATAATATGAAATTTAAATAAACAAATTTCCTATTTGTGGGATTGAATTTGTGAAAGTTTAATACTCTGTCGATACATACTGTCTGTCTGAACTTCAGTAAGCGTTACACTAAACAAGGTCACGTATTCCTTCCACTTTATGTCTCTTGTTCCCTCTATGTTAACTTCTCCAAATATTCTTGAAAATGACTGTAAGAGCAAGGACAAAGACCGACATCCTACCTTATCTTCAATATCGATGTACTAAATCAATGACCAAGGCAACAAAGAAATTCAAAGCATCACATACGACAACATACAATATTTTGCATCAAGGTGGGATGTAGCACTGCTAGCAGCTGAACCTAAATAAAGATCTTCCAACAAGCACTACGAGTCTAAAAGTGGATATTAGGATTGATGCGTCAGCCAAGGCTCCTAACTCCACTAAAAGGTGTAGTTATTTTTAGAAACCCTGTTATTTTTAGAAACCCTGTTGATTATAGAAATTTTGGTGAAGGATGACTCAAAAGTTTGATGTCCTTACTTATACCAATAGGCTCGATTCAGATACTTCTATTCAGATTGAATATTGAGTTCGTTCCTTACCAACATTAAATAATTTCTTCGTCTGCTTGGTTCTTGAAAAAACCAGTTAGGTGTATTCGATAGGACATTTTTATGACCTATATTATTAATAAGAGACGATACTCGTTTACGGGGACGTATATATATGATTCTATAAAGGTGTACGTTTTATTTTACGAATGAAGAAAAAGTAAACGTTTTAATATATACGAATGAAGAAAAAAGAAAAAGGAAAGGAAATAGTTCCCAACGTTCAAAACATGAAATTGGTATTAGCATTACCAAGCAAATAAAAGAAATGGGATAACTTCCAGGAGAAACGAATGCTATTTGAGACAAATTTAGATCTGGGATTTCTGTGCTTTGCACTTTTAGATATGACGAGGCTAATAATCTAGTTCTTGTGTTATGGAATGAACTCGTTTCGAACCAGATAAAGTATGAAAGGATGTACTAAGCATTTCATTGTCAAAAGTAACGATGAGTAGAAAGAAATAATGAGAAACTAAATAACGACTCTACTATTAAGTTTCAAATAACAATAACCACTTAAACCTGGTAATACAATTATTGGTGTTACCAATATCGCGGTGTAGCTAAATGTATTTGGAAAATTAACAGCTATCTATAGACCAGATGTTGATTGGAATAGTATAGGCTCTGTATGCATGGTTTAATCTTTCTCCGGTACCGACAATAGATTCTATGCGAATCAACCTAAAAGACAATAAAAACGTTAATTGGTCGATCTACCAATTTCGGGATTCGGTCGATCCAATTTGCCTATGTTGGACAGATACTAAAAACTATAAAGAATGAAAAGGTGACACGTTCGTATATTAAGAAAACAAGGAAAACATACGCTGTCTACAATAAAAATGAACAAATGAATATTTAGTTGAAGACACTATACTAGCTAGAGGCGGGTGAAGTTTAAAAGCCTAAAATAATAATCCTAAAATAGGATTTCAACAAATAAAATCACCAATCCTAGCAAAACCATGGAATAGTGGATGGAAGGGGCAGAGTCCAGGGAAGGCAAAACCGAGACGACGCTTTGAGTTCTAAAAGAAACTTCGTTATTTTCTGAACCAGGGACGGATTTTGGGGGGCTAAGCCTGTTGCCACCTTCTTGGGTACCACCAGATTGTCCTGTTGGAACAGGCGGGGCTTGAACTGTATTCCTATTTTGTGAGTCAATAGGACGTGTTTCTACTTTAGATTGAGACCCATTATCTCTGTTGTCTGGAACCGTTGTAACTCTAGTGATGGTATAGGTGACCGTCTGGCTGACACCTTCTGTATCAGTTTTGAAAATTGTGATTGTTTCAATAATTGTTGACCTTTCTAAGTTTGAAAACTCGGAGGGCGATTCGGTCGGGTATATGGTGGACTCTTCAGTTTCGGTAGATGTAGTACTAGGGGAAGACGTTTCTCTTGGATAACTGGATGACCCTTCATCGGGAAGAGTGGAGCGGGAATCGGCAGATGTAGATGGAACCTCGATAGATTTAGATTTTTCAACATCCAATGAAGATGTATTTTCAACACCAGATGAGTCTTCCATACTGGTAGATGTGTTTTCAACACCAGATGAGTCTTCCATACTGGTAGATGTATTTTCAACACCAGATGAATCTTCCATACTGGTAGATGTATTTTCAACACCAGATGAGTCTTCCATGCTGGTAGATGTATTTTCAACACCAGATGAGTCTTCCATGCTGGTAGGTGCTTCTTCGACAGTGGTTTCTTCTTCTTCGACGGTGGATTCTTCTTCTTCGACGGTGGATTCTACTTCTTCAACGGTGGGCTCTTCTTCTTCAACGGTGGACTCTTCTTCTTCAACGGTAGACTCTTCTTCTTCAACGGTGGATTCTTCTTCTTCAACGGTCGACCAATCCTCTTCCGATCCTTCATGAGAAGCAAAAGTTGTAACTTCAAACGGGTCTCTGGTTAAGGTAGATTCTTCGGTTTCATAAGTTATATGCTCTGTTGTTTCAGATATCTTTTCTTCTGGAGATAAAATCAATACCGTTCCAGTTTCTCCAGGTGTTGCCAGGAATGTAGCTGTTGTATGCGGTCCGTCCCAAGTACTAGTGGTTGTGATGGTTGGAACGGGAACTTCAACAACGATAGTCATGGTACCAGTGCCCGTTGTATAAGGCAAGGTTGTACGTTGAGTAGTCGAACCAGTGTATGTTTGGGTGGTTAGGACAACCTCTTGACCATTACCCCCTGGGGCATTATTATTGTATGTACTCCATTTAACTAGTTCCAGGTTATCAGTTAAGTCTGAGCTATCTGAACAGAAGTATTTATTGACATAGTAAATCTCAGGTGCAAGTGCTTTTGTGGATATCATAAAACAGTCCATAAAAGGTCTGAACCCAGCAGGGACATTGTTGTATGTGATTGTGAAATCAGTTGAGCTACAGCTAGTTTCAATGGATCCTGCTAAAGCATTTTGGGGAAAATACCATTCATTCAATTGATCCGTGAGTGCACTATGAATCCGAGCACAATCAATTGTGAGACCATCACTCTTAACTTGAAAACCTAACTCACCTGAAGAATAACCCTTTGGACAATTACCTGCAAGAACAAACATCTGTAGGACATTCAATGAAGGAATAGTTCTGTACATATAATGAAGTTTTTCTGGTTCTCCATATGCACCTCCTTCAAAATTAACAATCGTTGAAAGTTCATTACTTCCATCGAAGAATGATATTTCATTCTCGCCACTCTTGAATCTTGAAGAACACGTTAAGTCCGTTCCAATTGCAGAACCTCCTGCGTTAAAGGTAAATGGGAAATAAATTGTACCGTATGCATTTGTCTCAGTGTCAACATTATCTTGAATTACACAGTCTAATTCCGAGAAGGGGACAACCACATCTCCAGGTCTGAATGTACAAATAGCGTATACTGTGTCTTGCACTTTTAAACTAACAAGTGGTACGGTAGATGTAAACTTGAAGCCACAAGGAATGTACAATTTGAATGTATCTCCTGGGTTGACTTTGGTACCATCGATTTTCCAAGATAACGTTGCAATCCAGTTTGGGTAAAAGGGCCCAACAAAAGTATAGCCAGCCCCATTGGACCACTCCAACGAATCTAGGCTTGTAAATACACCACTAATTTCGACTGATGTGACTAATGAAATGAAGAATAGCAGTAATAAAGATTTGATGAGCATGTTCATGTTTGACAATCTTAGAATAAATCTATATTTTGGAAACACAAAGGCAAAGAAGCAAGAGACAAAATTTAAGGAAATAAGGGGTATTTATATCCTATTTGAAAAACTTTGTGGGAACATTTGGAGTGCAACCATATAGTTGTTTTGGATTAAAAGCAAATGGTCTGCCAGAGAATTGCTGCACATTTTTTAATTGTTGAACTGAAAAAATATTATATTTTTTATGTAAGATGCTGTTCTTTTTCAATCTAATTTTGGAACCTTAATCTCCATTGGAAGAGCGCATGGCTGAAAAGAGATTCATATCTATTCAGAGAAAAGTTAACCTAATCCGAGATTGAAATTCAAATGATATGACACGAAATTGCCTCAATGCACATGTCACCAAAAATCTTTGAATTGGTGTTGTTAAGATACGTATATAGCTTTACTTGGTTTTTTAGCACCTAATGACAATTTCTAGGACAATTCTCAAGATGTAAAGAATTTCCTTTCTTCGAATAAACAAGCAATAAACAACGATTTAAACTACTGGATTCAATTATCCTAGCGTAATAATTTGGCTAAATATAGAAATATAAGGAGGTCAAAGAAGTTGCATTATTGTATTAAAATTAAATTAGAAAGATAAGCTTTTTAGAATATTGCGTTTGTCTGATTCAAATTGCATCAAAGTTAAAGAAAAGATCTTGATATGGTCACTTGTTTTGTTTAATACACGTTGGAAATAGTCCTTCCGCCCCATTTCATTCCGAGCCGGATTTATATAGTAAAACCTTTCTTCAGCACGTTTGTAATATAGTTTCCTGTCTTCTTTAAGTTTGACTTACTTCGTATTATTCTTAGATTAACTTTAAAATAAAGAGACAAGGAAGCGCGTTCTTTTTATTTAAAATGGTATAGTTATAGTATCGTTGGCTAATGTCCACTTTTACTTTCGGAGAAATCCTCATAAATTAGAATTCACATATGTCCTTCCTTCCTTCGAGCTAGTTTTTGGAAGTTACTGGCAGAATTTAAATTCAATTTGATGTTTCTATTTAAGTTTAATAGTATTACAAACCTACAGATGTGAAACTGCATAGAGTGTTCAAGGTGAAAGTGTCGCGTGGTTTAACTTTGGTCCCATCTAAAATGCAAGCCAATCTTGCTATCCAGTTTGGGAAAGAAGGCTGAGTATACAGATAGCTAGATCAGACCACTTCAACCAATACATGCAAGTAAAAGCTCATTAACTCGGTCTAATATGGCAAATGAAATCAAGCACAATAGTAGTAAAGTTTTAACTAGTATATTCATTAGTTGCTTGAGCATACTTTCTAAGAGAAATAAAGTTTAATTCATCGGTATTTATATCCCACATCTGGGACTGATGTAGGAGGATGTGGTCTTCAAAATCTACTTTGCATAAGAATAATAGGAAGTAATCCAAATACAGTAGTATCTTCATATACATATTTAGAAGATACTAGAAGAGGAGGAAGACAAGTCTTTATTTGAACAAATATATTCTTTATTTTTTATGTTGCAACAAATTTAACTTCAGACACTGAAGAAACTTTGTGGCGCGTATCTACTACATGCCCTCCCTAAGAACATGGAGCCAAAAAACTACTAAACAACTGCAATTGGCTTTCAGGTTTCAGCGAATCTTCTGGTGACAAAGCAAATATTCATTCGAATTTATTGTAATGTACCATATTCTTAGAGGAGAAACCAGATCTTTCTATTTATAGAAAGGGAACTCATTTGAGGTTTAATTAAACAATCCACACGAAACTGCATCTCTGGACATCATACAAAGAGTTTAATTTTCCAACAATCGTTATGGGAGAATCCCCTGTTTTTCGTTTTTCAACTTACAACTGTTTTCCTTTGGTTTTTAATATTATTACGTATTACAATCATCAACTTTGTGTTACTTTACTTCGGGTCTCAGCTTTATAGGAAAGAATGTCTACTCTCTTCTTAAGGTCACCTTTCTTCCTGAATAGACACTTTATTCAACGTTCTCAAAAGACTTAAGGTTCAATCTTACAACAATGTGGCTAGTGTTTTCTTTATATTTGGTTTTGATGAACTTCGTAAAGTAACAAAATCAAATTATAACGATTAAAACCTTATACTAGACGGGCCGGAAAAGGTCAGGCCAATTATGGGACACTTGTTATCTTTTGATCATTTATTTGATTTCCAAGGGTTAATTTCCAAGAAATGAGAACTATCAACCAGATCAATGGTATAAATCTCCCTACGACAATGACAGCGAATCAAACGTTAATATATATTTATCTAATACCAACTGCGGTTGTCTTTAAAGAACCTACGTCTCCTTTCAAATTCATAGATAAAATCATATTGCGAGACTGATTATAATATATAATTAATCTCCTTATGAAGTTTAAGGTAGTAAATCTTATGGAAGTCTACTTCTTTAGGAATCTAATTCATTTCTCTTATTTAGTTGAGTTCCCGTTATAATTGCATCTGCACAAAATTACAAAACTTTAAATTGTAATTATTTTCATCAATGCTAGTTGCAAACTATTTATTCACTTTTGTTTTAGAATCTTCCCCAAATTTGCTACAGTATAGCCAGTTTATTTCCTCTAGCAATTTGGAGTTTCTCCGTGAATTTACAACAACAGGTAACCTTCCGAACATTTTATTTTAATCAAATTATCATTGTATAGCTTTGAGAAGACAAAACGGGTTGAAAGTTAAATATGGAAAGTATATGAGAATGACGGATTTGTTCGAGTTCTCGTTATTTTATGGGATTAGATGAAGAGAAATGAGATATTTAAGAATTTGATAAACGAGTAATTATACAACCTCTGTATTGCAACTATAATCCTAAAACAACCTCGCCAAGGCATAGGGGTATCCATGATCTTTTCGAAGTACGATACTAGTCAAACAACTATACAAGATGTAAATAGCTGCTGCGTTTAACACGACTAAAATGTTCTTGGTCATCTCACTCTTAATCAATCCCTTTTCATTAACATCATACTGACCAATCCAGATCAAGATTATCAACGATGAAGCTAACAGGAAATATGATAACGCTACAATCAAAATTTCAATCCCAAATTGATAATGGGTACCACCACTTATAAATATCAATTCCCCATTATCATTCTTAGCTAGAAATGGGACTCCCATTTGTATGGTAAACTGATATCCACATACACTCATCAATATCAAACCTACTATAAATAAGGTAGTCATGGTCTTCCTCTGAGTCGATCTAATGGTCTTGGGACCCTTCTTCTTGATCAACAATATCACCGCAAGAGTTATCCCAAAAGTTTTTAAAAACTTGGTTGTTTGATCTTCCTGCGGTAATACAAGAATAGTCTTGGTCACCTCAGAAACGAATTCAACAAAATTGGCCAATTGTTTGTCCTTGGGAGCTTTGATTGGTTTATATTCCGCCCCGCGTTCTCTCAACACTTCATATTCAGTTTCCAATCCACCTTCATTGGGAGGGAGTAGCCAAAGATGAGGAGCGGTTTGTAATCCCATCATTTGGAATAATTTCTGATTCGGCTGATATACAGTATCTATATTCAAAATTACCAATCCATCGCCTCCTATTTGTTCTTTCCACATCCCATTGATCTTTTCAAGAAGATCTAACATGTCAACACAAGCCTCACAAGGATGATCAGGATGTGATGTAGTAAATAACAAAAAGGTAAAGTAATCACGAGGACCAGCTATCAAATTCAAATGACCGTCTGTTACTGTAATAATTTCATGATTGAATTCTTCGGATAATTGGCTACCCGATAAGCAGCTGCCTAGTGGAAGAATAGAAACCCATAATGTTAGAAATATGGCCACGATATTTCTCATCTCAGGCAATTGACTGTTGTATCGTTGTGAGACTTCAAAGGATTATTGAGGAGAGGATGAGGCTTGTTTTTTTCATACCATTTTTGTTTGTATTAAATCTCGAAACAAATTAAGTTCGAGTGCGAAAGGTCGTTGGAGGGAAGTAACACTTAATCCCAGCTTTATTAGTGGTAGTAAACCACTATATTTAAATATGCACAATTGAAGATATGTGAATGGTTGAAGATATTAACTAATTCGTGAAATGTAACTACTCATATAGTAACTAAAGTAAATATATAGACAGGACAAAAGGATACATTAATCATTTTTGAGAACTAAATAACGGATAACAGTAAGGAAGTAACAATCAAGAAATAGCAATTCCTTATATATTTCAAGATTGCGGTACTTAGGTCGAAATACCATGTAAACCATAAATCTGAAACCAATAACTTTAAATAACAGCTGATTTCATATTTATGTCAAGAAACTCGGTTTGGTAGCGCTGGTGGTTATATTGAACAATCAGGGAAGGATAATATCTGGCAAAATTTGACCAAACTGTAGCTATTCAAAGGGCTGAAAGAGTGATTTAATGGGAAGTGTTCGGAATCACAGTGGAATAATATTTTATATATATGCTCGTAATATCACTTAATATAGTCTTTTATAACTTCTTGGAATTATTGGCAACAAATTGGACTGAAACATATTCGAGAGGGATATGGACTACAAAACAGTCATACTCGAGAGTAAAAGAGTTAAACCCATAAGATGCAACAAGAGCGTGAACGTTAGTCCCATAACATTCATCATTTTCTACAATAATATTCAAGCAAATGCAAAAATTATTCATAAATTCAAATCTAGGTCTATAAACATCTTTTTGTCACATCAAAGGTCTATTTGTATCTCGTTGAACTATTCATACATATCCACCAAATTAGCTTTCCAGTACCTCAATTGATTAAATCGGATTGCCCTGATATAAATGCTCAGTTAATCATGGACTAGTGTATTCCCTTTAAGGAGGATTCGATCAGTTTCTCCAGTTATTCCCAAATTTTATTCATCTACAACAAATTCTTCCTCTTCATCTCGATTAATAATCAAAAATCCTGCTGTAACAACACCCGCTCCAAAAACATACCATAAATTAACAGCAAACTCTTTTAGAACCCAATCACCAACCATAGCTAATGGAATTGCCATTGAAAGCCCTACTGTTACAGTCAATGGACTTGTCAATAGCACAGCATTACACCAGCAAAAATCACTTATGAATGTAATTGCCGCGTTTATACCAACGATTGTTGCTATTTCTCTTGTTGGAGGAAGTTGAAATTTTTCAATATCTGCAAAATGAAAGAAAACAAGCACTGGGCCGAGGAATACAAGGCAAAAGATACCAACGAATCCAAAGAATAGGTGAGTATTAAGATTGAGTTCCTTCTTGGAATTGGGAATTGTTATTTTAAACTTAAGCAAGATGGTGTAGATTCCGTAGATTAATGCCCCGGCTAATGCTAACATGTTCCCAAATAGAACAAGAAGACTAGATTTCCCAGTGGGTGTATTTGGGTTATTTTGTGACGTATCGATTTTTGTAACTAGAAGGACTCCGGTGAATGATAGGAGGATTCCAATGATTTTGTTTTTGTTGATCTGTTCTATTGAAACCAAATAACCGATGATTAAGGTGAAGAATGAAGATGTCGAGGATAGGATCGTTTGCGAAGCTACTGATGTATAGGAAAGTGAGGCATTTGTAACAAGATTGGCAGAAAACCAAAGAATTAGGAATTGCAAGCTTAATTTAACAGTCTCGTATGTTGAAATTTCATTAGATGGTGGTTCGTCCCTTGATTCTATAATATGTAAATTATGTTGCTGTTCGGAAGTATTATCGTCTGATCCATAACTTCTTAACAATGCTTCTTCGTCTACTCTGGCTATTTTGTTTTGCTCATAATCATCGATCAACTTATCTATAAATTGTCTTAATGATATGCCTTCAATCAATAAATACGGTATAATATACAAACTGAAGCAACTAGTATTGATGTAGGTAATGAAAAAGGGCTTCCTATAGCTGTCATCCTCCACGACGGCATTAACCAAAAAGCTAGAAGATACCCAGAAGATAACTACAGCGGCTAAATTGATCAACCCTAATACCCATCGCTGTCGGGAATGAAGTGATGAGTCAGGTATAAAAAATGCTCGTGTGTATCGTATTACGCTTAGTCTTATATTATCTGATAGGCTCATCTCTGTTTTCCTTCTCCCTTGGAATTTATTCTGCTGTATAGTTTAGTTCTATATAGCCTTATCGAAAGTTAGCATATGGTGAATCCCACGATCAGGTCATAAAATTGTTATCTCGGTTTAAATTTTTCAAGAGTCATTTCGACGCGCATCGTTCTGGCATTTTTCATTTGACTTCAAATCCATTCATTCCGGAACATCTTTTCACCCTTTCTACAAATAAACACTCACTAGACACTGAATATGGCAACTAAAACGTATGTGATAGGGTATCATCTTTTTCACTGAAAGTCGAGTACTAACAAACTATAGCAAAGCAATAACTAAAGTTACCAAAACAGTGAAGACGAAAGTTGAAAAAGATCTTACATTTAAATATGCCCGTTCAACGACAAGCAACTACAAATTCGGAGCACATGTTGGAATGTCTGGTGGTATATCTAAAGCAGTTACTAATGCCATGGACATAGGTGCCAATAGTTTTGCTTTATTTCTTAAATCTCCTAGAAAATGGGTTTCACCCGATATTAAACCCGAAGAAATCATTAAGTTTAAAGAATTGTGTACCAAGTATGGATACGATAGTAGGAAAGATATCTTACCTCACGGATCATATTTCATTAATTTAGGTAATCCGGACCCTGAGAAAGAAGAAAAGGCATACGGCTCATTTCTTGATGATTTGAAACGATGCGAACAATTGAACATCGGAATGTACAACTTCCATCCTGGTTCATCTTTGGATTCAGATCATAAGGAAGCATTAGCGCGTCTTGCCAAGAACATAAATCGTGCTATTAAAGACACTGAATTTGTCAAGATTGTTATTGAAAATATGGCAGGTCATGGAAACCTAATTGGAAGCAATTTGCAAGATATCAAGGATGTTATAGATATGGTGGATGATAAATCAAGGGTCGGTGTTTGTTTGGATACATGTCATTCGTTTGCTGCTGGATACGATATTACTACAGAAGAGAAGTTTAATGCATTCTTAGACCAATTTGATGACATTATTGGTAGAGAGTACTTATCTGCTATCCATTTAAATGATTCAAAGGCCCCATTGGCAGCAAACCGTGATTTACATGAGAAATTAGGATATGGATTTCTTGGATTGGAAGTGTTTAGAGCTATAGCAAACTGCCCTCGATTGAAAGATATTCCAATCGTGTTGGAAACACCAGTAGACGATGATGACACCGTATACGGTGAAGAGATTAAGTTATTGGAATGGCTTGAAGGTAAACTGATTGATGATAAAGAGTTCCTTGAAAAGAAAAATGACCTTTTCAAGTTAGGTAAGAAGTCTCGAGATGAACAGTTAAAGAAATTTGAAGTTAAGGTTACTAAAACTGCTAAGAGATCGGCTAAGAATGATATTGCTTCTTTGGTCACCAAGAAAGCCAAGAAGGAGTAATGTTGCTACCAATTGATATATAATTAATTTCATGTAGCTACCAAATGTATTATTTATAAAATTTGTTGTAAATATTGTGCACTAGTACACGACTCTTAAGTCCTCAAAAAAATCATGAAGTTTTCTTTCTGAAGACTCAGCGCACAGCTATCAAAATATACATCTCTCGATTATTCAACTTAAGTTTAGAGTTAAACCAACCAATTGAACCAATGTTTGGAGGTACATCATCAGGATTTGGTGGGTTTGGATCTTCAAATACAGGCACTACAGGTGCAAGCACAAATTCACCGTTCGGTGCACCATCTGCCGCTGGTGCTAATACATCACCATTTGGATCAGCTCCTGGTGTGGGTGGTAACCCTGGAGGAGGGATATTCGGTTCATCAAATACAGGGACTTCGGCATTTGGAGCGAATACTGGTACATCAGCATTTGGATCAACCAATACAGGAGGAGCATTTGGGTCAACCAATACAGGAGGAGCATTTGGATCGACCACTGGTGGAAACACTGGTGGTGGGTTATTTGGAACTGCAAACACTAGCACTTCGCCATTTGGATCATCAACAACCACAGGCGGATTTGGCTCAACTGCCACCGGTGCTAACACAGGCTCGACATTCGGAGGTGGTGCTACCACTTCGGGAGGTCTCTTTGGTCAAAATCAGTCAGGATTTGGAGGATTTGGAAGTGGTACTTCTCAAGTGCAAGCTACTTCACCATTTGGACAAAGCACAACTACCGGATTTGGATTAGCGGGTGCAGGAAGTGATGTGAATAATGGGACAGGTGTAAAACCATTCGCTCCTTTTTCCGAAAAGGATTCAACAGGTACTGTAAATGTTTTCCAAAACGTCTGTTCTATGCCGGAATATAAGAATTTCAGTTTTGAAGAATTAAGAATGAAGGATTATGAACAAGGAAGAAAGTACGGAACGGGAGCTGGAATGGTTGGAGGTGCGCCAACAGGCTTCGGTTCTACAGGTACAACTGGTGGATTTGGATTTGGCGGTGCCACCGGAACTGGAGGTGGTGCATTCGGATCAAC
This sequence comes from Hemisphaericaspora haegerdaliae, assembly GCA_001655755.1. Lineage (NCBI taxonomy): Eukaryota > Fungi > Ascomycota > Pichiomycetes > Serinales > Debaryomycetaceae > Hemisphaericaspora > Hemisphaericaspora haegerdaliae. Next base: position 19,163 of record LQHL01001717.1, read on the forward strand.
GAACGCCACATCTCCATTTGGAGCAAGTAATACTGGTACTTCTGCGTTTGGTGGAGGATCATCGGTCTTTGGAGCCAAACCTGCCACATCTCCATTTGGCCAATCTACTACGAATACTGGATTTGGAGCAGGTGCGGCCACTCAATCATCGCCATTCGGTACATCTACAACTACAGGTGGATTCGGTTCAACCGGGGGTGCATTTGGATCAGGCGCATTTGGAGCCAACAAGCCATCAGGGTTTGGCAGTACAAACACGGGAGGTGCGTTCGGATCAACAGGACAATCAACAGGAGGGTTATTCGGATCATCAAACACGGGATCTTCATTTGGCCAAACTGGAAATACGTTAGGAAGTGGTTTTGGAACTGGTGGAACTACAACTGGTGCCACTCCCTTTGGTCAGAGCGGTGGATTTGGAACCTCTCCGTTTGGACAACCTCAACAACAACAACAACAACAACAACAACAACAACCATCTGGAGGATTATTTGGATCAGGTGCAACTGCAACCGGTACAGGATTTGGAGGTACATCTGGCACTGGTGGATTATTTGGAGGTGGTCAACAACAAACTGCATTCGGGGCTAAGCCTGCTACAGGCGGGTTATTTGGTCAATCTTCTCAACCAGCTCAGCAAGGCGGCTTATTTGGCCAAAGCACTCAACAACAGGGTGGAATGTTTGGTCAGCAAGCAGGTACACAACAACAGCAAGCAGGAGGATTATTTGGTTCGAAGCCGGCTACTGGTGGATTGTTTGGTCAACAGCAACCAATGCAGCAACAGGCTGGTGGGATGTTTGGTGGAGGTGCTCAGACTCAACAGCAACAGGGTGGTTTATTCGGTGCTAAACCTGCAACCGGTACTACAGGCGGATTATTTGGTGCACAACCACAGCAACAGGGTACCACTACTGGAGGATTATTCGGTGCTAAGCCCGCAGGTGCCACTGGTGGATTGTTTGGTGGAGGACAAACACAACAACAACAACAACAACAGCAAGGTACTACGGGCGGATTGTTTGGTTCCAAACCTGCTACTGCAACAGGAACAACGGGTGGATTATTTGGTAGTGGGGGTACAGCAAGTGGTGGAACAACTGGTGGATTATTCGGTGCTAAACCTGCTGGAACTACTGGTGGATTGTTTGGAGGTGGTGGCACTACTCAAGGAATGGGGACCACTGGCACTACCGGTGGATTATTTGGAGGCAATGCATCAACCTTAGGTTCGGGTACTGCTGGTGGGTTATTCGGAAATGCTCTGACTCAACAACAACAGGGATCAGTTACAGGTGGATTATTCGGAGGAGCGGGTTCAACTGGATCAACTCAAGCTCCACAGCAATCATTAGCCAATATCAATTCACAGAACCCATATGGAAATAATCCATTATTCCAAAGTATTACTGGAGCATCACAACAAGCAAATGGAGTGGCAATCCCACAAGCTACTGTTATCAAAGTACCAACGAATGTAAAGAAACCAATTACGTTGGGAAGCACTAGTACGACCAAGATTGCGCCATTGTTTAAAGTCCTGTCATTGCCCACCTCTAAGAAACAACATGAGGTTAAACAAGATTCTATATTCAAAAAGGCTGATAATTTATTTTCATCAAGCACTGATCTGGCCATTATTTCAAGTGATATTTTCAAACCAAAGGAAAGCTTTAAGAAATTGGTTTTGGAAAAGGCCAAGGTTGATGGTCTGAGTGAATTATTACCAAGTGCGTCTACTAGTTATAGTCCAAGTAAACAAGTTACGTTTGTTTTGGATAAACCTGCAATTACTGAGGAGGAACGTTCTTCGACTCCATTATTGCCGCAAGAGAAGAAACCAGTTGAAATTAAACTCAGGGAAAGTATAGGTAAAGAGCAAGAGGTTGATGAAGATGGATATTGGATGTCACCACCATTGTCTGAATTAAAGCAAAAGAGTCTTTCTGAATTAAGAAAGATTGACAATTTCAAGATTGGTAGAAAACATTATGGTGTTTTGGAGTTCCTTGAACCTGTCGATCTATCATCATTAATCAACTTAGATGATATTTTAGGAAATTTAGTCCAGTTTAGCGCAAAGAACTGTGTGGTCTACCCGGATGATAATAAACCTAAACCAGGTGAAGGATTAAACTTACCTGCTAAAATTTCATTGGAAGGTTGTTATCCATTGAGTAAGAGTGATAAACTACCAATCTTAGATCCGACTAATGAAGTTGTTAAACGTCATATTGATAATTTAAAGAGTATGGAAGAAGTAGAGTTTGTTAGCTATGATCCAAAAACAGGGAATTGGACTTTCTTGGTTAGTCGAATGGATTAGTAAGAGCTTAGACTTGTTAATTTAGTTGTATAGTAGTATAGTCATCGATTAAAATATATATTGTTTGTATCTTTCTTATGTCTGTGGGTGTGGATGTGTGTGCTTGGATGATTTTAGTTTGCACGTGAAAGAATTGCATATGTGGCAATAGAAAGATAAATATTTAACTATGTGATGTATAATTCATTGTAAGAAAAAAAGATTTAAAACTTAAATGAAATATGGGACAAGTGGTACCTTCCTGATTTGGGTTTACAGGAGATTATTTCAGAAGGTATTTTTGTGTCCGACGGACGTTTTCTTTCGCGTGCATTAGAATATTTTTTCAAGGTTTGTTTCTATTGATTTTATCCGAGATAAACAATAAAATAACCACATCTACACACACACACACACACACAAATATACACAATCGTTCCAGAGATATACACATTTTACTTATCTCTACGTGTCTTGTGTAGATCCTGTACTAATATTTTAAAAAAGTCAAATAAATTGAAAGGATCCACTACGAATTCTGTAAAAGGTTTCTCTCACCGTTAACCAGATGTGAAGAGTTAAGAGGGGCAATTAAATACAATATAAATCATAACCATATTTCTAGGCAAATTAATGTGAAGCAAAACTCTGTGTGTGTAAATAATCTAAACAGATGGAATTGTGTAGTCGGTAGGGCCTAGGACTTTCTCCTTCTCTTTGTACTATCGGCTGTTGTTGATTGTTGTTGAATTGTAGGTGAATTGTTGGTCAATTGTTGTTGTTGTTGTTTACTATGTTATTAGGGGGTGTTGTTTGATCTCCGAAAATATTTTATTTTCTTTGGGAAGGAACATATTCACAAAAAAAATGTGAAAAATAAAGTTTAACAACAACCAAAAAAAAATAATGAACAAATAAAACCAAAAAAAACCAAAAAAAATGGATTTAAATAATTTAAGAATTCATTTACACATTTATAAATTGTAAAATGCAATTCTTACTATTTAAAAAACTTTCAGTTTCCTGATTTTTAATTTCAGATTTATCTTTTCTTTTTCAGTTTATTTTATTAGCTTATTCAATTGACTCGGCTATAGCATTTCCTCAAAAGACCACTATATATAATGACATTTGCTTACGTTACTCTCTTAACTGGCCAAAGTTATTTACCAGGTGTTTTAACTTTAGGTAGAAAATTACGTGAATTAGGTACTGAACATAAATTAGTTATCTTATTAGACAGATCTACTATTCCTGAAGATTCACAAGAATTAATTGCTCTGATTTTTGATGAAATTATTGCAATTGATGATGAATTGTTAATTGCTCCATTGGAGAAATTACAAGAAAAATTAGATAGAGAAGAATTATCAATTACTTTCACCAAGTTATTATTATGGAATTTAACTCAATTTGATCAAATAGTTTATCTCGATGCCGATGTATTACCTTTGCAAAGTTTAGATGACATTTTTGAAAAATTTGTAATTGAAAAAGATCAAATTGCTGCATCTCCAGATTCTGGATGGCCTGACATTTTCAATTCTGGTGTTTTCATGTTAAAACCAAATGAAGAAACATTCAACAAATTAATTGAATTCTCTAATCAAGAAGAAAACACATTTGATGGTGCTGATCAAGGATTATTAAATGAATTCTTTACTGGTAACAATTGGATTAGATTACCTTACTTGTACAATGTTACTCCAAATTATCGTAATGATTATCAATATTTACCAGCATTTCATCGTTTCTTTAATGACATTAGAATTTTACATTATATCGGACAAGTTAAACCATGGCATTATGAAAATATCTTATCAAGTGATTTGGCCAACTTTCATCAATATTGGTGGGATGATTTTAACAAATTCTTTGCTACCGACGCTCATTTGAAATATAAATTATTGAATTTACCAAGAGGTGAAGGTTCAAATTTGAATTTCGGTAAGAATAAGAATCTTTGGGATGTTTCTCATTTGGTTAGTGGACCACAAGAAGGTTCTGGTGACCATTCTCCATTATTCCCATGGGAACATCGTGATGAAAAGAGAGAAGCCACTCGTGTTTTCCATCCAACTACTCCACCTGGAGTTGTTGCAGAAGGTACTCCAGCTGACATTGAAGAAGATTTAGCCAAGGATATTGAAACTGTAAAGATTACCAAGGAAGAAGGCAATTCTGATAACAAGGCTACCCCATTATCTAAAAACTATGGTTTTGAAAAGGAACAAGAAAAGAGTTTCAACCCAGATAGATCATTAGCTGAAGTAGCCAAGTTGCCATTTAAATTTTTCTCTAAGTCTAAGGCAAAGAAGGAAGATAAATAAGAAGCTTGCAACCCATCCACTTTATGTTTATTATAGGGATATTTAGACTCTACTGATTTTTAATGTTGTTCCTTGTTATTTTTTTCTCTTCTTTCTTCTCCTTAGATATCTTTTTTATAATTAGAATATTTTGTATGTTATTGTCTGTTCACTTTTTTAATTCTGATATAATAAACATTCTATAAAGCAGATGCTCTCGGTATACGTAATAGCTGCAAAATTCTGAAAGGAAAAGAAACTCTCAGATTAGAAATTGTTTTTTTTTGGTGATTTATTTTTCAATGTAAACACACAAAACCGTATTCCAAGAACTGAACTGTACAATTCCGATTCTGTTTGTACGATATGAACCACAATTGACAGCTGCTTTTGTGACAACAGTAAAAAGCATCAGCTGCTTGTTTCGCCTTCCCTTTTGTCAAATTCACTAAATTGGTAGCTAAAATTTACGTTGGTGTCCCCAACTTATAGAAACATGGACATTGTAAAGGAAACGCCAGTCAGTAGTCCCATGGGGCTGAGGTCCTACAACTCTGCATAAAAAACTCTTATCAGACCTATGTATCTCTCATTTGAACATCTATTGCAAATAATTGATATTAAAAAATCAATTTAACTCTCCTTGGGTGTTTGTCATATGAGTAAAGGAAGTTTTCGGGCTCTTGCTAAGTATTATCTAAATTGATAGATAAGTTTGCAATATAGCTCAGGATCAAATTCTTTTCGTTTTAGCACCCTTTGTCAACCTTTTCTGCACAGTTTCCATCCTTTCATGATGCTTGTTGAATGTCTATCACTGAAGAAGATCTTACGAAGCTTCAATAGAAGTATGGGCTCACAGAAGTGCACCACACAGTTTAATTTGTCCCTTCAACTCTCTGATTTTATTGCGATTTCTATATATTTGTTCAACGAAACCCAACAAGGTGGAAACCGAAGGGATTGAACAAAAATTAATTGCAAAAAAGAACTGCCGGTCCCAGGAATCGAACTTGGGTTTATTCGGCCACAACGAATCGTACTAACCACTATACTAGACCGGCTTGTTTTATAAACTTTTTAAAATTTCGAGTCATGCGATTCTGCGTTTTCGGTTATCGCACGACCATATTATCATGTAGGTTTCGCTATTGTTCATCTATGAAATGGGTGTTCCAATGGGAATGAATTGTTTTTCAAGCATTTGAAGAACATTCTGAAAGTGATTTAGTGTATGGGGTTTTCAATTTGAAAGTATTATGATTTGTTGTATTTTTTTGGAATTTTTTTACTGGAATTGTGAGCTGAGATATGGTTGCAAAAATTATTGATTAATGTAGCCTCGTAGTTTAATTACACCTTGTACGTTATATATTTTTTCAATATATCTTAGTAAAATCCTTATACTTAACTATATTCTGGTTATCAAAGTTCTTGAACATAAATGATCAAATTAACTAGTACATTCAGACAAAATTTAAGTGGAAAAATTATTTGGCCCAACTTTTCTTTCTTAAAGAAAACCATGAAATGGTGATCACTTCTACAGTTGTTAAATTTTTTTATCCTAGGAACATGAAGGAACTTTTACAGTATAGAGATTAGATATTGAATTCTTCTTCTATTTTCTTTAGTAAGAATTCGTTGTTTGGTTTTGTTACTGTTATTTTTGAACCACGTATATCGTAGATATTAACGGGCTTCAAAGCAAGCCTTCTTACGTTTCTTTTATTGGTGTTTGGTATGCTTCAGTAGTTATCAACATGAACTAATAAGAAATAAGGCCAATACAATCAATTTGCACGATTTAGGAGCAGGCGATTTCTAATTCCTTTGATACTTCAATTATATACAGTGAGAATATTATATGGTTTTAGTTTAAAAGATTTTTCCAAATTATGAGCTTCATGTCAAATGGACCCCAGACCCGGGGTGATCTTAAATTAGTCCACAAACGGAACAACATCGTGATAGATATCAGCCTTATTTCAATCTTATTTATCAGGCTGGACCCTTGCTAACGAAAGACAACTGACACAACATTGATTCAAATCCACCCAAGTGATTTTCTCCCCACAATTAATTTACAGTTGCTAAAGTAATATTAGCTAATAATAAAAATGAAGATTTGATGACCATGCCTACGATAATTTATTTTAAGAAGGTTTGTAGGAACCGCAGGCATTGCCTTCTATGAAGCACTTTTCGATAGCACTAGAAAAATGGTGTGCTGTCATTCTCTGACTATCTGTAGTCATTTGAAAAGGGCCTTATTCCTCAAAGTCCTGAAATCTACCTTGAATGTTGAGGGTCAGAGATTTTTACATGCGAATTTATGTTTGTGAAGAATACTTTGTAAACCAATACAGAGAAAGGGTTAGTAGATGCCACATTACGATAAACTTTGACTAGGTATTATGCTGCCTTTTTCATCGTATTATACATAGACCTATATAATATGAAGCGCATTTTTTATCGTATTATACATAGACCTATATAATACGAAATGCAGGAAAACATCATCCCATTGCCCAAAAAGACTTCTCATAACCAAGCTTCCTACGCATGGTAATAATACTTTTTTTTTTCAATATACCCAATATACTTATGCGAGGATCTGTACCCCTGGTTCTTTCGACAGTTTAAATGTCAAAATGCATCTAGGGTAATTGTAAATACAACAGAGCCTAGTTCAGATTTGCAATTTCCGCACAAGTTACCGATATACAATGGAATTAGAGAGAGAATCGGTTAGAGCATCATATGTACCTAATATTCACCTATTTGAGATGTTTTGCTTGCCTGAATCTCTTGATAGTAAAGTATTGGGAATTGAACCGAAAAAGTAGCAGCTGTTGGTTTCGTTGTTTGAGTATTATCAAGAATAGAAACAAATTTCTTGGTACCCATATGTCCAAGTGTACTTTGTCAAACAAGGTTCGTACTTTTCGCCAAGAATCTCTCGCTTGCTAAGTTGGATTCAAGTTGTACTGTATCCGACAATTTCATCAAGAAATAATGTGAGGCAACTACCACTCAAACATCTCGTTAAGATACCTCCATGTGGACGTATACAAGAGGAAACATCGATTCCAATACCAGTAAAGCAAATCTTGCTTTGGATTTGAACAGTTTCTCAGTTTCACCACAAAAGTGCAAACAAATTCTTGGAAGCTTTCTCAACTTCCCCACCTTGAATTACAAGGACTTAATGAAGTGGCAAGATTCTTCCTCGGTCATAGTCGAGAACTAGACCTGGTGGTGTTAGACAAAAAAGACAAAGGTGGAGGTGGAAATAGGTTCCACTTTAGGACAAAGCCAAAAACACAATCAGAGACAGTATTTTGGTCAGATACAAGGAAATGAATAGGCTTTTCTCCCCTTCTATTTTTCTAATTGCAACAAATACGAAGAAAAAAAAATAATTGTTTTTTTTTTGAGACTTGTGAAGGTTTTAAAATAATTTGAGATAGAGTTTGGAAATAAAATAGACAAATAAAAAATACATCATATTAAATGAAGATCAGGGGTCAGTTAAATATTTCATTGGAAGAAACCTATTTATATATGTCTTTGGATTATACAAGACATGGTTTGTGTTGGCACTAGCTTGGGCATCACAGTTTCTAGTTTTCATAATGCGAGCATCTAGATCTCAAGGCGAAGATCCATGTAGATGGTCATTATTTTTTCAAAAATATTATTTTACATTCACACATCACAAAGATTTAAGATGGGTGAAATGCGGAAATAATAAATTAGTAATATTAAAACTGTAAAATAATAAAAAAAACAAACTTTTTTTTTGAGAAAAAGGAAAAATTGGTCCGCCCTAGAATCTCACCACATCACAACAATCACTCTAATTCGATACTCTGAAGATATCTATTGAATTTAATAAATTGACTAAAGAAGAAGCGAATCCAGTACTTAGAAAAGGGAAACATGAGGATATCTGGATATTATTATTTCCAGAAAAAAGAAGGAAGGATTCAAGGGGAAAACCCAAAACTTAATTTTGTCTGATTTCTTTTTCCAATCAATTTCAATAAATATGTTTTCTTGGTTCTTGTTTAATTTTATTTTTTAGATCCTCTTTCCAAATATTTACAGTTTAGGGATGATTTTTGTTATGAATTCCCACATGTTCAACATAAAACTAAAAAATATTTTTCTTTAATCAACAATAAAAAGATATCGCATGACCCTACCTATCCATGAGAATAACACATCTGAGATACAAACTGGAACTAACAGGATCGAGACTCTTCATTTCTTCCAGGGAATGTACTATATAGAAAATTAATACTTCTTTGTTATTCAAATTTTGCATTTACGAAAACCATTCTATAAATTTCATTTGAAAATATCGACCCAAGCAATTTATTGATGATAAGTGGATTGATTTTCGTAGGACCAATGATATCACGGGACCAAGAGACAACCCGTAACAGACGGAACCCTGAACCTATCTACCTATCAATCGAACTTGGGCAAAGGGAACATGGCCCAAGTATTCTATACATCCCCACCTCAGATATGAAAAGTTAGTAATATTTTCTAAAAAATAATTAGCAAGTGAGCAATAATAATATATTTTTTTAGATTCAAGTGAGGAAAGTGAGCAAATACGGTTTTTACTTATCTCTCATTTAGATTATGCTTGATCAGATCTTCAGAAGAACGATGTTTGCCATTTGATGCCTGTAAAATAGTAGAGAGAAGGCTCAACTAAGCTTTCGTTATAGTTGCCAACTGGGAAGGAGGGGAGGGGGGACCGGGTGGTTCGGATTTATGCGGCGGATGTATGGCGGGAGTCTTCAAGTTTGGATAGATATACGCGAGGAAAGGATGACAGATTATTAACATCTCTGAGACAACGAGGATAACTTTGAAATATAGAGAACTAGGTAAATAATCTTCATTCAATATTTGAATAGGTTAAAACCACAAGCGAGTTGATTGGAGAGAATCTTTTGCGCTGTTTAATTTGAGCTCAAAATTCACGGTGACACTAGAAGGACTTTGATAAAATTACAGACTTATTCGTAAAGAAAACAAGACAAACAAGGCTTTAAGTTCTCGTTTCTTGAGTATCCTTCAATTGTTAATCTGATGTACTTGGCTACTTCAGTATTTTATGAATATTATCCATTACTGCACAAGTCTTATAATCATACAGAACTCCAGACCCTCGTCGCCTAATCCTTCTGTTGAAATAATAAATTGACGCCGTAATATAATTTACAACCAAACCACTACGAACCAAACTAAAAAAGTTATCCAAACATTGTCCTCAGACTCTTAGGCCAGAATAATCAACACACAACTACATATCTCTTTAACAACATAGCCACTTCCCTGTTCTTCTAAAGCAAAAAAGATTAACCCCCCCAACCAGTCAATCGCCAGATTTAAATATCAGACTCACACAAAATCCTCAATCGACACAAAAGGCAATAATAGAAGAACGGAAATATACATACTTCTGCATCATTAAGCTTTCAAAAACAATATGTTATATTACAAAATAAAAGTATGAACTATGGAAGGATATTCCAAATACTAAACCTTAAAAATCTCTTGGATGCATTGCAACGCTTCGTAAATCAAATAATACTTTGATTTTGGGGAATAATAAATAAAAGCTCAACAGTGAGGGAATTATTATTATCCTTAGACTATTGTAATGGGAAAAGCCCTCAGTCATCATCTGACAAAAATTATCGTTAGGATTAAGAAGTGAAGTTTCAGTTTGCAAGAATAAGGTGAAAATTGTACCCAATAGTATATGAGTTTGATATTATTCACGTTTTACGTAAACTGTAAAAGGTAATACAACTTTTAGAATTGTTTTGTTAAAAAGAAATTATTTTCAAACGAGAAATATTAACATCTACCAATTGGAAAATAATTAATCTAGACATCCTAAGCTTTCCAATAGAAAACCTGAAAAATAAACGGAAAATGCAAAATAATATAAAATAAAATATTTAAAAAATAATAAATTGGTCAATTTTAAAAAATAACTAGCTACCAAAAATTTTTTGCTCACAGTGTGTTAAAATTTAAAAAATATTTTCTTACCCTTCAAAAAAATCATTTAAATAAGTCAAATATTTTCTCAATCAAAAATTTTTCTGTATTTTTTTTTTTTTGGATTCTTACAAGTAAAAAGAATTTGTATTTTTTTTCGTGAACAATTTTGCCTACTTCCCTTTAACATCAGTTTAAGATTCTCGAAAGGAAACCTTTTCAAACGGAATCATCAATCATTTCAATTGACTACTCTGCCACCTGTCTTTAATCGTGCAAAGGTTAGTCAAATAGATAAAATCTTACTTTAGTGGAAAGTGCTCATTTACCCAGAGGTAAACAACAACCATCTATTGTTTATTAAATAACTCACATTCAGAAATTTAAGTTTTACAAGCGAATACACATTCGAAAACCTCGTTATTGTTAATATAGGATGTCTTCTTACGACAATAATAATTCTAATAATCAATCTAATTTCCAACCACATCATCATTACCCTGGTCAACAAGTTGGAGTTCCTCACACCATGAAAGAGAATAATGCATACGACAACCAGCCAAGGTTCTACACCAACCCTATGCTTATGCAACAACAACCACAAGCTTCATACATGATGAATCCGCCTGCTGGCCAATATGGCATGGGTCAACAAATGGTATATCCTCCACCAATAGGTAGTAACTATTCTCAACAACCACAACAACAGTCACAACAAGTTGGACAACAACAACAGACACAACAAGTACAACAGGGGACTTCTGGTCAATTTTATGAAAGTATGCCAGGGAACTATTTATTGATACCACAAGGTAACCAAGGTGGTATTACTCCAAACCAAGCTAGTTCTACACCACAACAAAGCATGGCACAGACTTTCTACAATCCAGGGTACACTCAGTTTCATCAACCTGCTAATGCTCATCATCATTTGCAGCAACAACAGCCATCCAACATTTCGGCAGCAGTCGCTACCGCAGCCTCTCATAAGAGTGCAAGTGTAGGTAACACCCAACATACTGGCTCAGTTCCTCCATCAAATGTATCTGCAACATCTGGTAATATTTCTTCAAACACAACTGGTGATAGATCAACCAGTGGGTCGAATGCTCCCGCTTCAGGTAATTCTGCGGCTAATGTGATTTATGATCGTTTCCCAGAAAGAATACAACAATTATTACCAGTTCCTCCTTTATCGAAATCGGCAATTCGCCCAGACTTGAACCTGAATGCCGCACAAAAGAGAGCAAAGAGAAAATCCAAATTCAGTAAACAACAAGATGATATGATTGTTTCGTTGAAGAAGAAGGGGAAATCTTGGGTTGAAATTGCTGAATTAACCAGTGTTGGTTCTTATTTGGCAGCTAGAAACAGATACCAAGTCATTGTTGGCCAACAAGGTAATAATAACTCAGGTTCTTGGGATACGAGAGATAAAACTCATTTGCAAGATATTTTAGATGCTGGAGAATTAGAAAAATGGAGATTTATAAGCAGTGAATTGAATAAATCTTCCAATAAAAACTTCACCGATTTGGAATGCCGTGAAATGATTAGAGAATTGTTTTGGTCAAATCCTGCTACCTTCGGTGTTAGCGAGGAAACTATTAATGAATGTGTCAAGGAAAAGAAAATTACAGACAAGGCAATTGAACAATATAGTCAACAACAGAAAAAGGGTAAGGATATCATTGACGGTAAATATGCCGAGCCAAAGAAAGAGCTTGCTCCAAGTTCGGCCGCTTTATCTATGGCTGGAGTTGATAAGAAGGAAGCGTATTACCATCCTTTGCCACATCCATATCAAAGAGGTTACGGAACCCCTCAACAACAACAACAACAGCAGCAGCAGGTTCAACCACAGCAAGTGAGCCAATTTGGTTATGCAAAGCCTTACTATTGATTGGATGTCACTAGTGCATCGCTGTTTGGTTTGATTTTTTTTTTCAATTTTTAGTTTGTTCCAATTTTGCTTTCCTTTTCCGATCTTATTTCAATTCTCGAAACGTT
>LQHL01001540.1:0-14437 GCA_001655755.1 Hemisphaericaspora haegerdaliae
AAAAAAAAAAAAAAAAGAAATATTACAAAAGTGGGGGAGACTTAAACTTAGAGGACACAAAATATATTGTTAGGGTAAGGGGGAAATAATAAACGAAAGGCTAGGTTTCACACGGCACTACGTCTTATCATGATCAGTTCATAAAGTCAAGGGTTGTCAATGAATAACAGGTTTCCGTTTCCCCTGTCGAATAGCATATAAAAGGTTTTCCGAAATCTATATCGGAATTCCGGAATTAGCAAAATTTAATTACACTGGAAAAAAAATATGGGAGATGGTGTCAAATCAAAAAGAGGATTGAATTATAATGATTCATAGACGATGTCTAGGCCACCAAACAGGTTAAGTAGATCGAAAACTGGGTGTTTAGTATGTCGGCAGAGAAAGAAGAAGTGTGATGAAATACACCCAACTTGTACATTCTGTGAGAAGCGAGGATTGGACTGCCAATGGGAGATTAAAATTGTAAATGTCGAAACAATTAACAAGGTATCGAAATCTAAATCAAGCAAAAGGAAACTGGATCTCAGCCGTTTACCCAATCTAGACATCGGTTTTCTAAACGAGCCAGACCTTTCTACTTGTACCAATTCATTTAAATCTTTATTAGATAATGTATCGTCCCCGTTGTTTTTGTTCGTAGATTCCAAGGGAGTAGAATATATAAACTACTTTGAAGAAAAAGTCGCCGATGCTTTATCGATTAGTCCGAAAGAACACAATTCTTTCAAAGAAACATTCTTAACATTAGCATTTACAAATGAAGCCATCCTGAATCTACTAGCTGCATGGGGGGCTTTGTTTCATGAAAATGCAAACAAACAAGATTTTGAACGATATCTTAAAATCGCAAAGGGCTTGATCAATGAATCTCCAAACACCAAATATGAATACTTTATTGCAATGGCATACTACTTGATTTCATCACGAATAAATATATACGCAGGAGATACTTTAGATTGGTTTGATTTATTCCGTAAATGCGAAGTTCTCATTAGAAATTATGGTGGGATTTTAAAATTTGTCAAAGATTTTGAATATTCAAACGATTGCAAATTCTTGTTGTCAACATTTCAGTTCCATGACATAATGTCAAGTGAGTCGTTGAAGAGGGGAACTATATGCACAATCAAAAACTATAACAATTTATCGAATAATGGAAATTACATGATGGATTCATATCAAGGATGTTGTCAACCGATATATTTAGTTTTAGGGGAAATAATGAACACTTATGTTGAATTGAAACGAGAGAGAATCGAAATACAAAAGAAATTGGAAAACAATGTAGACTCAACCTTGTTGAGACTTGAACATTTTGAAAAAGTGGAGAGCACGATTCAAATACTATCGCAGAGAATCAATCTTTGCACCCCTTTTAAACAAGTCAAATTTCTTAACCAAAAAGACAGGTCAACCCAGTTGGAACTATTTCAGCTAAACCGAATAACATGCCATATGTATTTATTGCTATATATCAAACAAGCCCAACCTTTTTCCACTGAGATTCAGAAGCTCTTACTTCAATCACTAAATTTAATCGATAGTTTAATCGACAAGGATCACGTCAATTCACTTAACATGTCATTGTTAATATGTGGAATCTCCAGTTGCAATGAATTTGATAGAAATAACGTCAACCAGAAATTTTCCTTGGTGTATGAGAAATTCAAAGTGGGAAATGTCAAACGAGTATGGGATATAGTGAAGGAAGCATGGGTCCGAAATTCCTCGGGAAGAATATGTATCGACTGGTTAGATATATGCCATGATTTCGGATGGAAAATATCTTTGGGGTAGATGTTTTACCGTGCTGCACCCTGTCAAAATCAAGATATATGACGTCAGAGTGTTACATAAGTCGGAGTAATTTGATAGGATATAGTCTAAACTCTATTTTACGAGTATTTAGTTCCTACCCTAAATACCAAGAAATTTAATGATATAACTGTGTAATCATTCAATTTGCAAATATTCAAATTGCTATTGTAATCGTTGATGCTTCGCCTTTTCTTTGCAACAATGCCTCGGATGACCTTTTTGACAGTTCTAAACAATTCATAAAACGAAACCTACAAACATTGATCATCGAAAATTTCCAATTTAGGATTATTTTTTATTCTCAAATAAAAAAATATTATTTTTTGAAGATATAGTTTGGCATTAATCCGTGGAACAACTTGGTCAAGTCTTCCGAGGAGAATTGTTGTTAAAATATGAGGTGTAAGGATATAATTTGTCACTATTAATCGCATTATAGGGGAGCAGCTAGGGAGGTCAAGAAAATATGTTCGGATACTTGAGAAATAAAAATCTGAGGATACATATTGCATGTTGGAAATATTTTGAATATTTTATAGTTTTCTATCAAAAGAGGGTAAAAAATATTATAATACTTGCAATTCTCTTGCATAATGCATTCGCCACATTGTACTACCATGCATCATGAATTTTTTTCCATTGGATGAAAACACAAAAGGCATCACACACAAGTTCTTGACATTTTTTTTCCCTGGTCAATTTCTTGTCTCATGGCTTTATAAATAGTTTACATCCATCTTCATAAACCCGTGTAACCTTTTCTTTCTAGAATATTATATCAATTCATACTATAACAATCAATACAAACATATGAAGGCAATTGTATATCACGATAGAGGAGATATCCAATTCCACGAAGATTTTCCCGAACCACAAATTGTTCGTTCAGATGATGTCAAGATCAAAGTCCATTACTGTGGGATTTGTGGATCCGATTTAAAAGAATATACAGATGGGCCAATTTTCTTTAGTGCTAAAGGTACAAACAACCACGTTTCAGATCTCCCATATCCTCAATGCATGGGTCATGAAATAAGTGGTGAAATTTGCGAAGTGGGGTCAGAGGTGACTAGTGTAAAAAAGGGTGACAAGGTTGTGGTTGAAGTGACAGGTACTTGTTTTGATAGATACAGATTTCCAGATTCACCTAATTTTGATAAACCAAAATGCCCAAGTTGCATGGCTGGTCATTATAATGCGTGTGATTACTTGGGCTTAACTGGTTTAGGATTTACTAATGGGGGGTTATCGGAATATTTGGTGACTGCTGCATCTAAAGTGATTAAATTCAATGAAGATATCATACCAATGGATGTCGCGGCTTTGGTTCAACCAATTGCTGTTAGTTGGCATGCTGTGAGAGTTTCGAGATATCAAGAAGGTCAAAGTGCATTGATTTTAGGAGGAGGGCCAATTGGTTTAACTACAATTTTTGCATTGAAAGGACACAAAGTAGGTCATATCGTTCTTAGTGAACCAGCATTGGCCAGAAGACAATTGGCCGAGAAATTAGGAGTGGAGGTCTTTGATCCAACTGGAAAATCGGTAGATGAATGTGTTGAACAATTGAGGGCAATGTCTCCTAGAGGCCATGGTTTCAACTATTCTTATGATTGTTCCGGGGTACCTGCTACCTTTGAAACTGGGTTGCGTACATTGAGTATAAGAGGAACTGCTACAAATGTTGCAGTGTGGGCCCACAAAGCTATTCCATATTTCCCAATGCAGACCACATTTACAGAAAAGATTGTCACAGGATCTATTTGTTTCGTCAAAGAAGATTTTGAGGAAGCTTTGGAAGCTATTGAGTCAGGGCTTATTCCAGTTGAGGAATTGAAGACTTTAATTACTTCTGTTATCAGTTTAGAAGATGGGGTTGAGAAAGGATTCAAAGAATTGATCACTCACAAGGAGAAGCATATAAAGATCTTGTTTACTCCAAAAGAAATTTCGCAAAAGTAATGATTATTGCCTGACCATTTATCATTTTATAGATTTGTAATATATTTATATTTTAATATCATGAAAGAAAAGAAAAGATTCTGAAGTATTTTTCCTGTAGACTTTGCGAAACATGCGTTATGATTAGTGGGGGGAGTTTTAAGGATGGCTTATTGCCTAATGTTTTAAATTAGGCAATATCTAATCATGATTTCTTGGTATAGAAACCAAATAGAGCATGGTTTTACATCAAAATTTCAAAAGAAAAAATATGATGCGATGTTGTTGTGAGGATCCACTGGTTGAGGACTGAGCATTGGTGAATGTGACAAGTTAAGCAAGTAATAGATTAGTATGTTCCATGTTAGGCATTGTTTAAGATTTAACTATAAGATACGTTATTTATTATTATCGTTGTTAACTAAAAAATATTTCAAATTAGAGCATCTTTACTCATATTTATATAAGATTATTCGAGTCTTCTTAAATTTCAACTAGAAACTTAGGTTAAGCTCCAATAGATTATAACTCATTAGGTAATCCTTTCGTTAGCATATTAGCCAATTGATAAACATGACTAGGCAAGCTTATGTAAACAGGTATAAGTTCCGTATTAATATTTATAAGATATCTCTCTTTTTTCTTTAGAGGTAAACCTAGTCAAGATTACCTAAACAGGTATCTTACCCTTTTGTTTAACACTACTTCGGGAATATTTCTCAGTTACGAAACTTTGATTTCCACAAGACATAACAATGTCACACAACTCTTCACTTTGTTCTTTTCCTGATTAAGAAGTTCCAGATTTACGAGTCTTGGAATACCACCTCCAAACATCACATGTTACAACAGCAATAAGGTGAATGCAAATCAGGAAATTCTTCTGGGACCAGAACCTTAAATTATATTCCGTATAAATAAAACAGAAAGTACAACCTTCCTTGAAAATAATGAGTGAAGAAAGTGCAAGTAAAAATGTCGATTTTCTTTACCTTCTTGACTATGGCAACTTTAGTTTGCCTGGCTTTAGGTTCGTTTATTAACATACCATTACCAGAGAATGATGAATTTTATAAACCCCCAAGTGGATATAAAGATGCAAAACCCGGTGAAATATTGAAGATCAGAAATGCACCCAGCAGGGTTGCCAGCTTGTTCTTTCCGATTGATATTAAAAATACATGGCAGGTTTTGGTTAGATCTGAAGATTCCTTCGGTGAACCCAATGTTGTTGTTACCACTATTATGGAGCCATACAATGCCGACCCTGCGAAGGTTATCTCATACCAAACTTTTGAAGATTCTTCAAACATAAACTGTTCACCATCATATGGATTTCTTCTAGGTTCACATATTTCAACTATTGCTACTCAAGCAGACATGACATTTATCGTCATGGCCTTGCAAAACGGCTATTACGTTGTCAGTCCCGATTATGAAGGCCCAAAATCCACGTTCACTGTGGGAAAGCAATCCGGTCAAGCAGTTCTAAATTCAATAAGAGCGGTACTAAAGAGTCAAAATACCACAGGCATAGACGAGAATGCCAAAGTTGTAATGTGGGGATATTCGGGAGGATCGTTGGCATCATCATGGGCTGCTAGCTTACAGCCTTCATACGCTCCAGACTTGTCAAATAACTTAATTGGAGTGGCTTTGGGGGGTTTTGTTACTAATATCACAGCAACAGCCGAGGCTACTGATGGTAAACTATTTTCTGGACTTGTTACAAATGCTTTGAATGGATTATCCAACGAATACCCGGCATTCAAAAAGAAGATGCTCGCGGAAGCCAATCCAAAACACCTAAATGTGATGGAGGGAGGCTCCAAACATTGTATAGCAGGTGCATTGATCCATTATCTGGGTGTTGATTTTTTTTCAGGGGAAGATCCAGTGTTTCCAAAAGGATTTGCTTTGCTAGAAGACGAAGAAGTCTTGAAGGTGGTGCAAGAAAATTCCTTGGTATATTCAGCACAAGATATTATGCCGAAAATCCCAATATTTGTATATCATGGTACTTTTGATTCCGTTGTTCCAATTTCAGACGTTAGGAAGGTTTATAATACTTGGTGTAAGAAAAAAGTTGTATCATTTGAGTTTGCAGAAGATATAACAGCTGGTCATCTTACCGAAACAATCAATGGTGCCCCAGCGGCTTGGACATGGATTGAAAATAGGTTTAGTGGCGAAGAGCCAGTGAAAGGATGTTCTCATAAAGTTCGAATTACAAATTTCCTTTACCCGAACGTGTCCAATTCCACACATGATTACTTTAAAGGATTGCGTGATGCCTTCTTTAACAGCCCCTTAGGGATTATTGATGAAACCAATACAAAAAAGCTTTCAAAGAGAGAACTCTCCGATATATTCAAGGACGCTTATAAATTGTAGTAGAAGTTCAAACCAGTTTGTAGTTTATTTCTCATGGATATTTTAGATTAATGTTATTTTCAGTACTTGTACACATGTAAGTTAATTAATTAAATTCAAAACAATCGAAAGACGTGGACAAAGTGGGATTTTCCATATACTGGAGCCAATCTTCATAATCTTATAAGGAAAAATTTGTTTTCACTTCCAACTACATTTTCTAAGATAAAACTCCTAGTTAATGATTAATTGATATATCTGACTATTAGACATGAACTAGTGGCATATTGGATTAATAAGAATGAGGAGCCATATGCTGTATCTTAATATATAATTTCTGTTCAAGTAGTTAAGATTGAAATCTAAAGGTATTAGGGATTATCCATAACCGGTGTTAGTGTTGATGGAAATGTTTGATTAAGTCTGAGGTGTTATCTTTTCAATACCTCTTTTGATCTCATTTTTAATTGAAAAAAAAAAAGATTCATTGTCAAATCAACACACTAATCCATTCATCCCAAAGGCAATCGACTACAACAACAATTTCATCATCAATTCTACTCCATGATTATATCTGGATCATTGAATTAATTACAATGCAATGTCAATCGGTATTATAGATTTCAGAAGTCGAAGGAATTATTCAATTTGAATTTAATTCAGGTGCCAAATTGATTCAATCATACACATGACTTAGAAAATCATTAGAATCATTTTAGTATCCGTAATGTTTCATCGGCTTTAAACAGTAAATGAACTACTTATGTCATTACCATTGGTAGAATCATCAACTTTCAATTGGTTCAGGTGTAATTCCAAAATGAATTTTTCAACAATTGAAATACATTCCAAAAATGTTATTGATTACTGGAGGCGGATTACTCGGTGTCTGTTTCTGCATTTTAGATTGGGTATAAGGTGGGATAGTACTATTAATGCGTGAAAAAGATGGGGCCATTTGAAATTGGAATTGCCAAGTTATGCAAATCCAGATCTTTCTAATTTATTGAACCAGAATGTTTACAGAATAATTACAAATTTGAAATCAATAATATGAGATTTCAAGTTAAAATGATACTAGAGAGAGACTAGAGGTTGGAGATTCTAATGATGATGACCGATTTCAACAAAAGGTATCTGGAGATTATTACTGTCGTTAGAAAAATTTTGAAAAATTACATATTCATATCTCACAATTCAACATAAATATTGAACAAATAAGTAATTTCTTATTGAATAAGAAGTAATGGATTCGGAAGAATTAGAACCATGTTGTCAATGACAGTTTGAAGAAAAATATGCAAGAATTGTAGTTATTCCCTCATAATATATGATCAATTTGAACGTGCCTTGAAATTTTTGTCAAATTTCTTCCACAAGATAATGTAATCGAATGGGGAGCAGCTAATCAGAATTATTAATCATTCTATTATAAAAGATATGGAATTGAGGATAGAATGATTTTGCAAATGACTTGGTAGTATTGTAGTATCCGTAGATAACCGATTAAGAAGACCTGACGTTGACTATATAGATTGTGTACAAGTAGTATAGATTAATAAAAGTAGTTGAATGTACGATTGATTATCTAGAACATGTGCATTGTCATTAGGATTCATATTACTATCAATTTTGTAATATTAAAGAAGGTGTGACCAATAAACAGGAGATTAAGGAGTACTGACAAAATTAGGTATCTAATAAGGAGACACCTCAGTAATGTATTCTAAATTTCCTAATATCTATCAAAGTATATCAAAATGTGTGAACCCTGAGATCAAACCCGTTACTTTTAAAATCAAGCTTTTTCTTGGCTAGAGAATAACTAAATAAACTGATCAACCAGACCCCCCTAGATGACCAAATATTGTAATTTTAATTACAGAAGGGGTAATTTGGTGTTTTCATCTTCTCGGCAGATTTCATAGGTATATAAACAGAGGCTAACGTCTTCATTCTTCTTATTGCACTTATTTCTTCTGGCTTCTATAACAAGAATATCATGCTTTACAAATTAATTTATCTTTTACCACTACTATTTCAATTAATTGATGCAAAATTCACCGTTGACAATTTAGTGATTTGGAGAAACACCCAAGAAGTGGATGATGATCATTTTGATATTGAAAAGGGTGGAGTTTTATCCCTTCTTGATATGAATGAATTCAGAACAAGTCATGTATATAATTCTGGAGAGTTTTTCTTTCACACCACTTCAGATATACTCAAAAATTCAAATTTGGATCTAAACACAATGTACAACTATGGTACATTTAGTATAAACACATTGTCCCCTAAACAGGTACTTCAATATACATGTTATGACTTTACCAATATGGGGGAGATGGCCGTGGTAGTACATGTAAACGACGAACAAGACCCCCGCAGCACCCTCCAAACAACTTTCTTCTACAATTACGGCAATATGGCATTCACATTCCTAAATGGGTATGGGAATTTGAATTTTCAATATATGTTGAACACTGGGAATATTTGTCTTGTTAGAGCGATCTTGACAACTGAATCATTTCTGGCGCCCATGGAAGGGGGCGACGGGGGCAACATTGGACTTCTGCTGTCTACCTTTATTTGTCAATATCACCAGAGCATGAACACAATATGCTTTCTTAATTCGCAAGGAGCAGTGAAAATATTAGATGAAACAGCTCAACCAGTTAAAGTTAGAAAATTTAGTGGTTCTAATAACTATATTGAAGTACCTAACAAGGGTGAATTTGATTTGACATACGTTGAAGGCGAATTGAGCCTAAATATTCAGATATGGACAACATTCGTCTTCGATATCGGTTATGGTTATGATGATCACTACTTTAGTACATCAATGGTTGACAATAGTATTCGTGTTTATTACACTGGATTGGTTGATAATCCCGAACCTTGTCCGTTCAATTGTGAAACTGTTACCAAAAGTTTCTCGGCTCCAACTGAGTATCCGGTAGAATCATCTGCGAGTGAGAGTGAGAGTAAGAGTGAAACTTCGAGTCAGACTGAAAGCGAAACTATTAGTGAAACCGAGAGTGAGAGTGAGAGTCAGACCGAGAGTGAGACCGAGAGTGAGACGAATAGTAAAACTGATAGTGAAACTGATAGTGAAACTGCGAGTGATACTGAAATTGAGACTGAAAGTGAGACCGAGAGTCAGACTGAAAGTGAGACCGAGAGTCAGACTGAAAGTGAGACTAACAGTGAGACCGAAAGTGAAACTGTGAGTGTGACTGAAAGTGAATCCGATAGTGAAACTGCGAGTGAAACTGCGAGTGAAACTGCGAGTGAAACTGCGAGTGAAACTGCGAGTGAGACTGCGAGTGAGACCGAAATTGAGACTGAAAGTAAAACCGAGAGTGAGACTGATAGCCATACCGATAGTGATACTGATAGTAAAACGGAGAGTGAGACTGATATTACAACTTATAGTGCAACTGAGAGTGAAAGAGAGAGCGAAAATGAATCTGAAATTCCAAGGACATCTGTATCTGAGACAGAAAGTTACAGTTATAGTGAGAATGAAAGTTACAGGGAGACGTCAATCTTAAAGTCAACTGAGGAAAGCGAAACCGAAACTGAAACTGAAACTGAAACTGAAACTGAAACTGTATCTCAGAGTCAGAGTGATAGTGAAAGCCATACGGATAGCCCTACGAGTTCAGCTGTTCAAACCGAAAAGGAAACTGAGACAAACCTTAGGAGTGAGGATACAACTTCAAATGCA
This sequence comes from Hemisphaericaspora haegerdaliae, assembly GCA_001655755.1. Classification (NCBI taxonomy): domain Eukaryota; kingdom Fungi; phylum Ascomycota; class Pichiomycetes; order Serinales; family Debaryomycetaceae; genus Hemisphaericaspora; species Hemisphaericaspora haegerdaliae. Next base: position 9,866 of record LQHL01001540.1, read on the forward strand.
GAAACTGAAAACGAGACATCTCGACTTTCGGAAACCGCTTCTGAACCTAAAACTACCAGTGAAAGTAACTCTGAATCTTACACTCATTCCAGTGAGATTATTCCTATCAGCAGTTCTCTGCTGACTTCGTTGGAACTGGAGAGTACATCAAGGGAAACAACTCATCCAATGTTTACTTCTTTAACCACTCATACAGAACGTCCAAAAAAATTCACCGAAACGACAATGACTGTCATCACGACCTTCCCGACTACAACTACGCGAACAAAAGCTATAACAGTCACTATAAATGATAACTGGTCTACTACTGAAACATTGATTATTATTCCAACTTTTACAATTCAAACCTTAACTGTTACCACCAAACTTCCCGTAGAAACAGGAGCTACCACGAAAACCAAAGATGGGACAGTTACCACCTTAACATTAATCATCGTAGACGGAAAGCATACCTATACTGTAAGTGGAGACACTGATACTAAGGTATATGGCTTTGGTGATACCTCGAACATCCACCTGTCGACCCATGGTGGTGTAGTTCAAGGCTTTGCTAATCCATGTTATAATAGTCCAGTAATGTATGTTTTATACGTGATACTTGCTCATTTGTTGCTTATTTAGTAAGAGATTGAATTTACTGAACAAATCCGATTACGAAGTGTTGAATTGGGAATGTCTGTTTGTTTCGAATGCTTTGAACAGAAATAGCTTTAATTTACTTAATTATATAATTTACTTAGTTTAAACTATTATAATTCAAAAAGATATGCTTCAATAGTACTCTAATCTCTTCCTTACTTCATAAAGTAGGTACTGGTGGATTGGCAAGAATCGGTGTACACTAAATAGTAACTAATTGTAATAAATACTATTAGTTCAGTTAGTCCCACTTAAAAGACGTAACAACGAGTCGTGTGTCGCAGTAAACTCGAATCATAGACTTTTGTGAGAAGTGAGTTTATCCTGTGACAATCTTTTATTGAAAAAAAATGATTCAAAGTCAATTCAATTCACTAATACATTCATCCTAAGGGTAGTCGACTACAACAACAGTTTCATGATCAATTCTACTCCATCATTATATCAGGATCATTGAATTAACTACAATCCATTTTGAACTAGCACTTTGGATATTAGAAGCTTAAGTAATTATTCAACTCGAAATTTTTGGATGGCAAAAAAGGATCAAATATTGAAATGAACTAAAAGGATTGGAATCATTATAGAATAGCCAATGTTTGATTAGCTTTAAATAGCCAATGAACCAGCTATTTGAGTACAATTGACAGAATCTTTAAGTTTCCATTGGTTCAGGTGTAATCCCAAATTGAGTTTTTCAACAGTTGAATTAAATTCCGAAAATGTTACTGATTACTTTAGGGGAATTCTTGGATCTGCATGTCTTCATTTATGATCGGCCATAAGGTAGTATATAAGTGCAAACTGCATTTAAAAAGGCGGGACATTTTGAAGTTTGAATTGACAAGTCATGCCAATTGATATTTTTTTAATTATTCAACCAGATTGTTTAGAGAACAATTATATAATATTGATCAACCCTACAATTGCTCATGTTAAAATGAAACTAGAGATAAACTACTGACTACGGATTTTAATGATGATGACCAATTTGATGAGATGGGTATTTATTCAAGTCAAATTAGAAATATTTTTAAAAATTAATTTGTCATATACCACAATTCAACATACATCTTTTGGAATAATAAGTAATGAATTTAGAAGGCTAAGTTCCATGTTTTCAATCAAAGTTTAAAGAAGAATAAGCAAGAATTGAAAATTTCATTGAGTCAACCACAATGTATCACGTAATTGAAAGTGTCCTGAAATTTTTGTCAAACTTGTTCCACAAGACAATGTAATCATATGGGCACCATCTAATGAGATTGATTAAGGATTGTATTATAAAAGATCGGAAATTGAGGATTGATTGATTCGAATTTGTCCAGGTCAAATTACAAATATTTTAAAAATTACTTCGTGATATATGACAATTCAACATAAATATTGAACCATTGAATATAATCTTTTGGACTAAGAAGTAATGGATTAATATGGAATAGTACCATGTTGAAAATGAAAGTTTAAAGAAGAACAAGCAGGAATTGAAAATTTCATTTAGTCACCCATAATGAATGACGAATTTGAAAGTGCCTTGAAATTTTTATCAAACTTGATCCTCAAGACAATCATACGAAGAGTGTCCAATGATGACGAATAACGATTCCTTTGCATTAGAAATACCGCCAATTGAAATACCGCCAATTGATGATAGATTGAGTTTGGAAATTCCCGTTGTTTCCATGAAAATTATGGAGGGCTATATTAGAGATGGAATTTTTATTATTGAAATTGAAGTAGTAGCTTCAGCATATGTTGAGTTAATATATGCACGTATAGTATGAAATGAATATATATCTTTGGGTTCTATCGTTTGATCATAGATTGAGGATAGTTGACGCTAAGTATTGTGTGATTTAAATTTGGTGTACATTTTATTTAAGAAGGGGACAAGGATGTCAGTAGAAAATGTTAAAGAATATTAGACTAGCTGAAAGCTCTAATTGATCCTAGCGGTTCCAGTGGAGGTGATCTTGGACGAGGTACCTGTTAATAGATAGGAGGAGGTAGATATAGTTTTTAAATATCGTAATAAATAATTCCCCAATGATATTCCGACACGATAATCTGTATCAAAATGTCCCCAATAAAGCAAGGGCATCATAGCTATCAAAATAAGGGTATTGAAGGTATCCAAAGTCCCCAGTCCATCAAGGATTGAAGGTATTAGAAAGCCTGAATCAGTCCAAGGGCATTCAAAGAATCAGAATACCCAATCAAGACAAGTGTGTTGACAGTTTCAGAATATCCCCAGACAATTCCAGAGAAGTAATTGTATCTGAAAGTCCGCAGTCAAGGTAAGTGTGATGAAGGTGTGAGACAGGATATCTACCACCTAATGTTAATAAATTGATCTCTTGCAAGCTGAGTTAGGTTGCAAGTTTCTTGCATAATCAAGTCCTATGTAACATTGTTTTGGAAGGAATAAAATGGTTACCAGGCTAGACTGAGGACATTGTATACTTTATCTATATACATATAAATCAACTCACAATATACTCTTTTCTACTTTATTACCACATGAGGAATCACTTGTTGCCGGGCTATAGGGAAAGCTTAAAAAATCCGCGAATGTTTCCTAAGTTTACAAATATATGAATGTCAACAAATTTTTTTGCAAGTCTCATTGAGATTGAAATTTGAAAATCATTGTTTATCCAGACTTAAATGTAAGCAACGGCAACATGTCAGATAATTATACACTCAGACTGGATTTACTGTTTACTAAGCCAGAAAGTAATGAATCACGACTTCCGCTAAAAGTTGAGGATAAATCATCACAGATCTTGCCCCAGAGCCAAGTTTTTCCTATCACAGAAATCCCAAGTATTGATAATATATTCTTGGAATCGTCAGAGGAACAGGACAGTCATAGTTCGAGATCCCAAACCTCTGACTACCATTTCCAACTAAAATCCGCTGCAAGTTCCATTGATCAAGGAAACCAAAATCAACAGCCTACTATTATACTGGTTGAAGAAGGATATGATGATTCATGTTCACCATCAAAAAGACGAAAATTAAGCAGGGGAGAAATATAGGTGATTCACAAAGATGAAGACTATGACGAAGATTCAGGTGATAACAAATTTGAAGATACTGTCATGAATGAAGTAGTGTCCAACGCCGTGACAACAGAAAATCATCCTCAAAACGAGGAAAATGATATAAATGAACAGCTGGCAGAAAATATCGTCAATCAAACATAAAGGGCGACAAAAATTTTGACGCTTCCGTCCCATAGTTAATTTGACGCAGGGGTTGTGCGGCGCCTAACAAAATTTACGAGAAAAACGCACGCGTCCTGAAATTCGACTACGGACGCTTCCGTATTTTATATACAGGATATGATTTCAGAACGCAAGGGTCTTGAATTATTTTTTAGATAACGCACGGGTCTTGGTTTATTTTTTATGTAATGTTAATAGATTTTATTCATGATTATTTTCTTATAATGATTGTTATTGTAATTAAGTGTCTTTTTCTTATTCAGTAGGTATTGGGTCGGTCGGTTTCATGCCGATTTTAAAAAAAATCTACATACAAAAAAGTCGCAGCGTTTTTGGGCGACATTTCCTCGGAAGTGCTCAGTCACATGACATTGACCGAAAGACTATACGATTTTGGGTAAACAAATACAAGTGACTTACTTAATAGTATTTTTGTTAACATTATTATATGATTTAAACAGTAAAGTATTACTATATAATTTAAACAGTAAAGTATTACTATATGATTTAAACAGTAAACTTTTACTATATGATTTAAATGGTAAACTATTACTATATGATTTAAGCAGTGAACTAAACAATTACAAATAGAATAAGAAACCAATAAAACAAAATACCTATGCTTAGCATGTGGGTTAGCATCACCATACTTTAGGATATAAGCGAGACGGTCTACTAAATCCTGAACAATTTCAGCAGTATA
>LQHL01001624.1:673-11702 GCA_001655755.1 Hemisphaericaspora haegerdaliae
TCGGTTGTCGAAGTAACGGCAATTAAGTCGAAAGGGGAAATAATACAAACATTACACTTTTGTATAGTGAGACCAATTTCCCATATATGTTTTGCTTACTAGAATGAATAGCTTCAGAAATATATGAGAATGAGCCTGGAACCTTTCCAGTCACCATAAATTCATCAACATCTCACTCTTGTACTTCCTATTCTATGGGTTTAGTGGTATTATGAAAGTTACATAACATACATTTCCCTCATTCTTTGGAACATTAGTTTAGTAAAACATAATTTTACATGTCCTAGAGAAAAGTGGAACTCTCAAGGAAAGTGATCTTGATATCCTCGAAAGCTGGTTAATTTTACTACTATACATGTTTGCTTCTCTCATAAAACAACACCTACTCTAAGAATATGCTCTTCATACAACTATGTCCTTAACTACTACAAGACTGTGAATGAATACCCCAGAATTCTCAGGTCGTGTATAAGTGAAAAACAATATAATCAAAGGGCAGAAATAATCTTTTGATAAACATCAGTACTTACATACTATTAAAGTTTATACACCCAAAAAAATTACTGCAAAAATTAATAAACATTAACCACACCAAGTACAATTGATGCAATCTTGGATATAGTATGTTGATTTAAACCAAATACAAAAAGAAATGCTCCGCGACGGGGAATTGAACCCCGGTCTACCATGCGACAAACGGTAATTCTAGCCACTAAACTATCACGGATAAGTTGAAGTTGTATGAAATTTGAAGTTCTCAAATGAAAACTATGTAAAGATTTTTAAAAAAATCATTTGGAAAGTCTAGAAGCTAATCCTAGATGACTTTCTGTCAGCGGAGTTTCATGAGAATTATAATGACAACGACGTTTGAACTTCAAAAAGTGTTATGGTAGTGTACTAAAGTAAAGACCAAGAAAATATACATAGATATTACAGATTAGAAACAAGGTTAATAATAGGTATCGATGTTCTAAATGTGCCAATTATAATGAGTTGGAAAACGAGAATTAAATGCCCCCCACCTAGTGCAAGGTTAGATAAAACAAACAAATATATGTTTAATGACTTTTAAACTAATAATACTAGTAAACGAATAAGCTGGGCGGTAATACTAGCAAACACTTGAAATAGAATATGTGAGTGAAAGATCTCAGTTGAAGAATCAAGATCTTGAACTTTAGGCTAATTTAAAGTAAATATTCAACGAGTTAATGTAATCTGAAAATAGGAAAATAAACGCATCTATATGTGGCCAAACCCTTCAATTACGGAAATTGAAAGATTTCAATTAATTACCCACATGTCCTATTGTTTAAATATGAAATGTGTTCAACACGAAAGTGGTAATTGATTGGAAACGATCGAAGATAAAAGAATGGGAAAATGTCCCTCATTGAATGTTCTCTAATTAATAGAGCTACGGATTTCACTAATGAACTTATTGAATACACAAATAACGAATGGTTTACATTATTAACTAGATAACTCTATCTATCAAGTATGTATGGATATGAAACATTCATATAACTCTCGGGTTTCGCTGGTTGATTCCCAAACAAAAAACCTTAAAAAATAATAAATTTGGTCGTTCTTTTTGCAACAAAAATTGTTTGTTTAATTGACCACATTGTTATTTTTGGCTGCCTAATTTAGTTGACCACCAAAGTATTTATTTTAGTTGATTTTATAAAACTTTCCTCTTCAATTAACCATCCAATTTCAGAAATGTCAAGATCTACTAATGTTTCCCAAGTTGAAACTCCAAAAGAAAGGTATGTACATGAACTTGATATAATCACTTTAAATTAATAAAACAGAAAGATCGTGCCGGTTGTCTTGTCTGTATCATATCATCATTTATGTATAATATTAATGAGAATTCATGGGAAGCATTTCAAAAGCTTTCCGGTTCAAAATTCACTAAAGAGATGAAATCAAAAATCTCTGTTAGTTTTGAACAAATCTTGCCTTTCCTTGTCACAAACTATAAAAGTTTATCAAACCCCAAGAATGGCAATAACTACCCTATAGCATTTTTAGAGAAGTACACTTTTAGGGTGTGAGAGTGCATTTTTAAGTACATTCATTCAAATCCTCGGCTAGCTCCTCCCGAGTTTTCATGTATGTACTTAATGATGCATTTTCCCACCCTAATGGTGTAAACTTTTTCTAAAAATGAGATAAGATAGTTATTGCCATTTTTTGGGTTTTGGTAAACTTTTATAATATTTGATTGAATTTTTCCATTTTGCTTTGAATAAGATCTTGGAGGTACCAATTCAACAAACTTTAGAAAACCTTAGTGATGTCGTAAAGTCTCCGAAATTCTACCTGGATCCCCGTATGGAAAAGTTTACTTCACACTTTCCTCCAGAAGTCAAGAAGTTAAAAGATCATTCTAACCAAAGTGGCTAGGGGAGGTGTTGGTGATAATCGAGGTGGAAATAGAGATGGCATAGATGTCGAAGGAGCCGAAGAGGGTAGCTCAAGAAGATGAAGAAGCTGATGTTGAAGAATTAAGAGCAGCAGGGGAGATAAATGATAATGAAGTTGTCGGGGATTGTGAGGCTAGTGCTGGAGGCAAGGGAAATGATGATGAGGAGTATTTTGTTGAAGGAGACCAAGAAAGCTATTTACCACAACACCCAAATTAAAGAATAACAAGACCACAAGGGAAAAGAATAAGGTCTACATTTTCGAGAATTCATGTCTTATATAAAAACATCAACATAGTATAAACTCCTAAGGGCAACCTTAGTGAGCTAGGTTTTATATAAAATTTCTATTATATAGTTTTTCCTTATTGCCATGAGTAAAAACAAAAACGAAAAGGTTTTGGGGAATATCTGTTATGATTGCAATTTTGATTATCAGGAAGTTATATACATCATATTGTTTACTAATTATTTTAATTTTTATTAAATAAATGGAATGATTGGTCTTATGAAAATTTACCAACTTTCGCAAAAATGTTTGCAACATCTTGAAATTGCAAAATGATAAAATCATACTAAATTCTATTTACAAGAGATTAACTACTGTTAAGATGCATCATGGTCACACTCTCGAATCCTTGAATTTTAGCAGAACTTTAATCTAAGGATTTCATCTAGCATCATTTTTGAGACCTTGGTATTACTTTGCGTCCTTTTAAAACCAGGTGACCCAAATTGGGAATCAATGGTAAACGGGCTTCCGGAAGCATTGTATTGGTATTTGGAAAGAAAGATTGGCTATTTATGATCTCTTTTCTTTAACAGCTAATTATATGGTCTTGTCTTCTATGGGTATTTATCCCTATTTAGGGTGGAATCGTTTATTCCAGTATATGCTGAATCTTTCGGATTAATTTCATAGAGTACTCTAAAGACGCCCTACATATTTAAAAACTAATCCTTTCAGCAAGTATTCTACAAATAAAATAGCAAATCATCTAACCAGTTCATGTATGACTCAATTGTAAGATTAAAAGTGAGTACAAAATAGTTGCAGATTGGATTTTCTGGTGGATTTTGCACTTTAAAATTTTCAATTGACTGTTCTTTATAGGCTGTAATCTACCAAGTCATTTAACCAACAATTATGCAGTTAAGAACGGGAATAAGATGGTTGTCATATTCCAATCGACTTCTAAATGCTAATTCATATAAAATTGCCGTGATAGGTACTGGACCCGGTGGGTTTTACACTGCTCATCATTTACTAAATAAATCATCTCCAGATATGAAATTACATATCGATTTCTTTGAAAGATTGCCAACTCCATTCGGATTGAGTAGATATGGGGTTGCTCCCGACCATCCAGAAGTGAAGAACTGTGAAGAATACTTAGTCAATATCATGAAAGATTTTGTTGATCACGATAGGCATAAAGTTAGGTTTTTGGGGAATGTCGACATTGGAAACGACATATCACTTCATGAACTTCAAAAACATTATAATTCAGTTTTACTTGCTTACGGATGTACTGCAGCCGACAATAAGTTGAATATACCAGGTGCTGATTTGCCAGGTGTTGTGCCGGCTCGTCAATTCGTCAATTGGTATAATGGCCATCCCGATTATTATGAATCTGGTAAGAAATTCATCCCTCCAAGTTTAGATAAAATTGAAAACGTGAGTATTATTGGAAATGGTAACGTTGCATTAGACGTTGCGAGAATATTACTCGCTGATCCAAAAGAACATTGGGCAAAGACTGATATATCTACTGAGGCACAAGAACTCCTCGAAAAATCTACCGTGAAACACGTTCGCATAGTAGGGAGAAGAGGTATTTTAGAATCAGCATTTTCAAATAAAGAAATCCGAGAATTGTTTGAATTGGAGAATGCAAGTTTTGTCCAATTGGATGAATCTTTGTTATCATCAATTGATAAATCCAATTTAGGAAGAGTTAACAAGAGGAAATTATCAATTATCGAAAAATTCAATATCCCTTCAAATCAGATCAAACCTCGTACATGGTCATTAGAATATCTTAAATCTCCAGTAGAATTCACTGCAAATTCGCAAGATCCAGAATTACTCAAGTCTACTACATTCGTTGAAAATGAATTAGTTCATGATCCACTTATTCCCTATGTCAAATGCAAGCCTACCTCCAAAACAACGAATATGCCAAATGAATTAGTAATTGTATCTATTGGATATCAGGGAACACCATTGAATGGTTTCGAAGAACTCGGAATCTGGTTTGAAAAGAATCAATTACAAAATAAACAAGGAAGAATATTATCGGTTGAATCTAAGGACTCTGAACAGAATGCTGTATTCAAAAAGGGATTTTATGCAGCTGGATGGATAAAGAATGGTCCAAAGGGTGTCATTGCTACCACTATGATGGATTCATTTGACACTGCTAATCAGATGTTAGAAGATTTGGCCAATGATCATGTATTGGAAATACAGGATTCAAGAGATGTTGTTGATGTTTTGAATAAGGATATTGTGTATTGGAACAATTGGGAAAAGCTAGATGCATTCGAACTAGAAAGGGGTAGAGAGTTGGGGAAATCAAGATTTAAGGTTTGTAATAAAGAAGAAATGCTTGAACAGGCATTGTAAGTAGAAAAGAAAAATACCAAGGGCATAATTTATTTCTAATAGTGATATTTCGATAAAACCAATGTAGATTTGACTATGTGTTTATTTATTTTCATGCATTGTTCCGTATATATGTATATACAACTTCTAAATCCCATGATCGATTTAACTACTAGTCGGTGATATCATTACAATGGGTGATTCTTCTAAAGTAGTGAGTGTGTTCGTATTTTCCCATCTGATTGGGCCAAAGCTTACTCGGTTTAAACTGTATACCTCTTTTTGTTAACAAATTTGAATATTCAAGTCCTCTCCTATCTAAATCCTCTTCGGTATGTGGTAATTCCCTTTTCTCTATAAAGTATTCGAATCCAGCATGTGAAAACATCGGGTATGGTGGTAACTGAGGGACAATATCATGTTTATGTACAACTCTAATATATCCTCTTGAAAAATCGTCACTTTCATCGATTTGTTTCTCCACTTCCTCAGTATCAAACAAGTTATCAACAAAGTCAACAAATTCTTGATTTCCAACTTTTGGTCCTCCAAATGTAACCACTAATGGATCATATCCTAATAATTGAAATTCAATACCACTTAATACAGTTAATGCAGCACCTAATGAATGACCAATAACGACAAATCGATAATCTGGAAATTGATCTTTAAGTTCGACACCAGCGGTGATTATTGCTGCCGAATTGGCCCTCAAAGAACTATCAAATCCTCGATGGACTCTGCATCCAGTACATTCACTTTGAATGTATGGCTCTTTCGCGAAACTTTTATCATATACTATAGGAACATACTTAACAGGAATGAAATTTATATCAGTAAACCAGTCCCTTCGTGACGATGTTCCTCTAAATGCCAATATTATTGTTTTTCTCTTTCGATCGATTGCATAATATCCTGTTCCGACTCCTCCACGATTATTCAAATCAAAAACACTAACGATTTCCACTTTTCTCAATCTCTTATTTTGACATGCTGCCATAGGACATCCAGTTTCTGGATTCCCCAAACTACCCAGCAGCAAACCTTTATTAACACAATAAGCTACTGCTGCTAGATTTGCAAACTCGACCAATTTCAAGTAATCTGTGGATGGAGTCTCTACCTCTTCCCCACCACCTGTTTTCGGCCTTTTTCTTTCTTCATCGCGTTTTAAGAAATTTGTTTCTGTCGCCATCATGAGGTCGGCTAATATTAAAAGAATGGATAATAGGAGATATTTCATTTCTCATTGGGATTTGATATCACCTCTATGAACAAAAGCCAGAATAGATCGTTTGATTTCCCTTATAATAGAATCAAAGAAATCTTTATACTATCATTCCAGTACACTTACCCCAAAAAATTAGGAACGAACTGCAAAAAAATCAATTTCTTCAGAATGCCATTGAGGCAAGAAACATGAATGAGGACATATCTTAGGGTAGTTATTGCAGCATTACAAATAAATTTATTATCTCATGTACACCTAGATTGTTGGTGCAAGTTATTACATTTGACGCTGCAATAATATAAACCACATAAACGACATCTTGAATAATTGGACTTGGTACCACAAATGCAACATAGTCTTAACTTGGGACGATAAATTCTTGAATCGACTTTTGTCCTCTTTGTATTTCTTCCCACATCTGTGAAATCAACAAATTGATAGTTTAAAGCAAGAATAGTATTTACTGAAATCAAGTTTCTTTCTTCCTCAAAATACAGATTTAAGTTTCTTCTAGCTGACAAGATCTTTTTGGTGGTTGGAGTATTTCCTAATCTTGATTTGTGAGATTTCCTCTGATTAGATGTATGAATGGTATTATAAGTAAAGTTCTTTGGCAATTCAAATCCCTTAGATGAAGATTCTTGATTTAATTCTGTTAATCTTTTAGAAACCAATCTTTCTAATTGGATTTGTTGAGTTGTCTTTAATGGACCAGCACCTCTTACGGAAGGTTCGTTTACTTGGGCTTGGGCATTCATTAATTGAGTTAAGTTATAATTAACTTTTGTCCTTCCTTTATTGTTGGTTTCCAGTTCTTCATTGGCGGTTCCATCGCCCTTAGGCTTAAACAGCCTAGCTGTAAGATTAATCGAGGAACTGAAGTAAATTGTAGAAGTGTTTGCACCAGTTCCCTTAGGTATTTCCTCTACGAGCATTGTCTATTGATGTAAACTATTGAGGTTCACCAAGAAATCAAACTGGTTTGATGTTTTGGTATTTCCTTAAATTTTTTTCCACTACCAATTTGGTAATGGGAGGTAAGGTTTTTCTATCGATGGAATATCGTACCTACAACAGATCTGACGGAATGTCTGGTTTTCTGCAGAGGGAATGTCTACAAGACTAAGGGTTTGATTTCCCCAATCAGTTATAATACATATTATAAAATGAAGGATTACAGAAGGAAAAGGCATCTAATTATTTATGAATTATTATATATACAAGAAAGATGTCATTATCATTAGTTTAAACAAACTGGAAGGCAAGAAATAAAGTTCAACAAATTAGCAGAACTATATAAACTGTATTTCAATGTCATTTAGACATTAGAATGACTGTATTACTAGGATTTCTTTTCCTTTGGTTCAGTAGTGCCAGCACTTTCCTTCATTTCTTCTGGAGAAAAAGGCTGATCTTCTCTTGCCTTATCTAATGTTTGTTTTATCCCCTTCTTAACCAAGTTCGCATCGATACAAGTGAGATAAGTGTCCCAAAGTTGAGTACATTCATTCTCCACCGATTTACCCTTTAAGAATTTTTCAGTATACCATTTATTGAAACAATCATCATATTGAGTTTTGGCATCAGTACACTCTGGAGCAAATGAAACAGACATTATGTTACCCATCAGATTCTTATCACTTCAACTTCTTCCTGAATTGTCTAGCCTCGAAATGAGAAATTTACCAGTTGTTCTGATTGTAGCCACCCGTTCTCACAACCATCACTGATGGAAGAGGAAAAATTTACATGTTTGAAGGTAAAAGGCAAAATAGGAAACTTTACAGGTTAACCACGCGAAACCAGCAATTGATTTTCATCAACAAAAAAATCAAAACAACCTGCACAATTTCCATCTTTCAAACTTGTAAGGAAGGATCCGAATAAAGTAACTGACCATGAAGAGATATTCAATAGCACCTTCCTCATCGAGACGGAAGTCTACGGTCGATAAAGATATGATTTCTGCTGAAAGATTGGAATCAGAAAGATTAGATCAAGAAACTACATTGGTTCTTCAACAAATAGATCGTGGAATTTCACGTGTTAATTCTATAATCAATGATCGTCTTATACCAGAAATACAAGGATATAACGATGGTTGCAAGAAAGTATGGGAAAACTCTGGGTTTTGGAAACAATTTTTTGAGAATGCTGCAAACGTTGTTTTGGATAGTTATGAGGAACCAATAAATCACACGACAACCACACCTCAACCAAGATCAAGTTTTGGATTGAATATCAATAGCAACGAGGAATCAGCTTCACAAGAACAAGATATCCCCCAAACAACGAGATTGTCTTCGGCAAGAAGACCAGATCTTAAACTTGGTGGAGAGGAAGAGTCTCTCACTTGGTCCGTACAAGGTAATAAACCAGGTCATAAAGTACAATCTTCGACACCACAGAGATCACGAGAACGAAATCATCTTCCAACAATCAGTAAATTGGCCACTGATAGCATAACTCTTGAGCCTCCACTATTATTATCTGAAAAAGCCAGACCCAGAGTGAACGAATCGCCATCAAGAATATTGACAATCAGAGAGTCAGTAGGGAATTATCATAGGATCTCTATCTCCCCAAGAAAGGACAAGTCACAATCTAAACGTGAGCGAAGTTCAATCATTGAACAATATTTGTCGTCACCTACAATCCCCAAACCCCCTGTCTTAATTTCAGAAATTGGAAATGAGACTCCACAACTGGTAGTACGTACTCCCAGACATCCAGCATCAGGAACACATCTGAATAGAAATTCAAGTGTTCAACGATCTAATCGTACTCCTAGAAGCACAGCCGACCCTGGTTCAATTGGTCATACCCCAGTAGAAAACCACCTGATTCCTCAACTGAGTGGAAGTGCATTGGACCATCCAGAATCAACTATACGGGAAGTGTCAAAATTTCCACCTATTGAACTGGAGAATGAATCGCAAAGGAGAGCAGTAGAAGAGATACCTAACAAGCGTAGAAGGCTTTCTCGTGCTGAGAACGACGATCACGAAAATGTATTTTTGGCAAAGAACAATCAGCCAGGTTCAAATACTTCAACTTTGTTTGCTAATATTGAGCAGACTGTATCAAGAATTACGGGGGCCAATGAGCAAGTAAATGGACAAGGCGGATCTAATAGCGGGAACATAAGCTCTGATATGCCAATTGTGCAACTGGAACAGGAAGATACAGACGATTCATCATCTCTTTCGAGTGAAGATTTGGGTCCATTACGTCTGAGATTAGTTGCGTTTAGGGAAGGGAAAGTTAATCCATTATTCAGAGGTAGTTAGAAATTGGTTTGGGTGCAAAAAAAAAGAGAATTCTAACATACCTTGCCTGAGCTTGCAGTTATTCATGTATGAAGGATCTATTGACGATTTGAGAAGATTCCTGGTTTGCTAAATAATATGTAAACTTGTTTGGGGTGTACTGCAACGTGTGACCAAAAGGATATAAGTAGCATGTATGGTTGTTTGTTTCATCCAATTATAATCCATTAACCTTAAAGTGTAATATGACTCTATTAAGATGTCACGTGCAAAAGAGTAAGCAAACGAAGTTGATGACAAATCCTTAAAGTTTAATTGGTTCAAATATTGGAGCTACCATTCACGTGATCCCAAAAGAAATCATCCGATCCTGCATGGAACTGAAAAAGCAATATGGGGAGCATATCAAAAAACACTATAAATATCAGAGCTATTTGCCAGGTATCAACTTTGATTTACTTTTAATTTCTTACAACATCCTCCTTTCGTACTAGAGACTAATACTACAATATCAACTAACAATGACTTGTTCCGCTGCTGAATGTATCTGTGCTAAAAAATCTACCTGTTCTTGTGGTGCTAGACCTGCCTTACACTGTAACTGTGACAAGGCCAATGTTGAAAATGTTACTCCAGCTGCTGAAAGTGCCTGTTCATGTGGTTTAAGAGCTAAGAATGCTTGTACTTGTGGTTCAGATTCTCATTGTGATGGACATAGAGAACTTGAAACTGATTTCACTAACTTGAAGTAAATTGTGCATTTGGGTATAATGAATTCTTTGGAGTATAAGGATTCATATCGAAATTGCATTCGGGTATTTCATATTTTAGACTGTTTGATACATTTTAATTTAGGATAAATAGATTTTGTAACACTAATAATATATTAATTGCTTTAAACTCCTCAGCGCCAGTGGAAATCCTCAAAATGGAGCATGTGGGATGATTCAACCCTGGAAAGATAAGAATGTCGCAGATGAAATTAGTTTGCGACATTTGTTATTTGATACGACATCGCTAGAAATGTGAAAAAAGAAGAGAGAAGAAAAAAAACTATTTGTAAGTTCCTGCTGATCCCGGGGAAATCAACCACTCATTTTCCAATACTCTCGAGAGGATATATACCATGGCGAGATTATCAGGTCTTCAAAGAGAAGTTTTAAAATTATACAGGGCATGTATACGGTCCACATACAAGAAGCCAGCCGAAAATAGACTACATTGGAGAAATTATATTCGTGGTGAATTTGACAAATATCATCATATTCCTAAGAAACTGTTTAGTACTATCGAGCATTTATTAAGAGTCGGACACAGACGATGGGAAATGTATCTGGATCCACATATCAAGGACATTCACTAGTCGATTTGAGAGTTAGGTGATTGGAGAGTTGCATGGAGAAGGTCCATTCAGATACATTGAAAAAGAGCTACCCCGGAGAGCAACCTTTGAGGATTATTTATTCGAACTGTATTTAAC
>LQHL01001814.1:6021-38052 GCA_001655755.1 Hemisphaericaspora haegerdaliae
TTTTTTTCATTCGTTTCCTGAAAGTAATCGATTCATTCAATATAAGAAGGAACGTTCTCTCTCTGTTGTTCAACCTGATTTTCATGGTCGTACCATTGTATGGAATTAAACAAGAGCTTTTAATATAGAAATGTATATTCTCTTCCATTGATTCTGAAGTTTGACAACTAATGTTTTTATTCTTCTACTATTACCATATATCAGAAATTTTGCAATAAAACTAAGAAAAAAAACCATAGTAGTGGAATGATTTCCTTCTTGATTTCTACTGGTCGTAAAATAACTCCTTCTCTTGCCTGTACATAAAACCTGATTGAAAGAATATAATTGAGCTTCTTTTTGTATAGAAGTAGATTTCTCGAATCTGCAGAGGCATTCTGAATTGGTAGAGGCGTTCTGAGTTGGAGAAAACTTTACGACAAATGAGATAATTGCAACCAAGTGTGCAGATATAGCAAAGTTCTTCATCATTCTGGTTTAACCCATTGATATCCATGCCACATCCCTTTGGGACAAATGTGGCTACGGTGTGGATCATGTGTCAGCCTCAACCAGAATAGCTTTGTTGCAACAACCGTTTTAAGTCCACACTTTTTGAGGCAGTCCATACTTTAGTCAGAAGAGCAACAAAGAAAAAACTGTGGGGATATCGCAACAATAGAAAACACACAGAAGCCACAAATTGCAGGGAATTACTACAATATATAAGGCTAGATAAATCGCAGTTCTATTTTGCCAATTGCTCTTCTAAACTTTCCTCAATATAGAATCTTTCTTTATATATTACGAACATGACCTTGGTTTTAGACGCTTTCAAATTGAACAATGCCAGTGAAATTCCAGCTGTAGCTTATGGAGTTGGGACAAAATGGTTCAAAAGGGGTACAACTGATGTCAATTCAGAACTTGTCCAAACTTTGGGAAAAGCCCTTCAAGCAGGGTTCCGTCATATTGATGGAGCTGAAGTATATAATACTAACCAGGAAATCGGCTTAGCTTTAAAGAATTCCGAAGTTCCACGAGGAGATATTTTCATTACGGATAAGTTCTTTTCTGGAAATGCAGATGGAAGTGCAGCTCCCAAACATACCAACCCTTATGATGCTTTAAAGGCTGACTTGAATCAATTAGGTTTAGAATATGTTGATTTGTATTTGATTCACTTTCCATATATTAAGAAAGAAACACATGGATATAACTTAGTGCAAGCTTGGAACTATTTGGAAAAATTGAAAGATGAAGGATTGGCCAAGAATATTGGTGTTTCGAACTTCAAGATTGATCATTTAAAGGAGATCCTAGATTCGAATCCGAAGTATAAACCAAGTGTCAACCAGATTGAGTTCAGTGCATATTTGCAGGATCAAACCCCTGGAATTGTACAATATTCCCAGGAACAAGGGATTTTGGTAGAAGCTTATGGTCCCTTGAGTCCAATTATTGACAAGCAAGGAGGACCATTAGATTCAGTTTTACCAAAGTTAGCAGAAAAATATAAGAAAACCGAAAGTCAGATTTTATTAAGATGGGTATTACAACAAGGAGTCTTGCCTATCACAACATCTGGTAAGGAAGAACGTATTAGATCTTTCTTGGACATATTCGACTTTGAATTGTCTCAAGAAGATCTAGACATAATTACAGAAGTTGGTAAACAAAAAAAGATCAGAAGATACTCCCGTGAATATTCTAAATATGACTAGATTCAATTTTGATTTCCCTAGATTCTCATATATATGTCATTTACTAAATAACCTACCTGCTTAACATGCTTATTCAAGCTGGACTCTTCAATTGTATTTTCTTTCAATTCATCCTCGCCAAATACCAAGAGACCCTTCAACTGATCAATTGTAGCACCATTTAGTTTCTTGTTCATGATCATTTCAAATAGTAAGGATTCGATGTCAATTTCATTTGGTTCTAGTTTAAACATATCTTGGATCAGGGAAACCTTTATTGACTTGTAATATTTACGCAACTTGATGATATTATTTTCTAGAAGATTAACGCACAATTTTCTCTGATCCATATGCTTTACAACAGCAAGATAATTATTAGCAAAATCGTGCTCTAAAATAACATTGAAAATTTCATACGAAATGAAAGGAACATTCTCAACATTCTTAAATAATTCAACAGTTTCCGGTTTCATTTTCTTTAAATCTAAATTATCATGCAAGTAGTTGACTATGTTGATTTTTCTGAAGTCATAATTGGAAATCAAATAAAGTTGTAAAATCTTCAAATTTATGGAATGAGTTAATAACTGATAATGAGGACTTGAAGTTGGGATAGATTTAGCATTTAATATCTTCTTATTAATCAATTCTATAAATCTTTCGTACTTCAAATCAGAAATTAAATATTGTATGTCAGTATTTAAATCATTATATTTAACTTTGACAAACAAACAATTAAAATCATTTTCATCGATACAAATGGATGTAGGTAGCGACGAGATCTCTTGCATAAGTAATCTAATTTGTGGAGATTGGGGATTCTTTGCTATTAGTGTTTCTGTTTGAGTCAATGCTATGATCTTTTTGTAAATTTCATCAATAGGATATTTGAATGTGTCAAGGGTTGCTACTGACTCTTCATCCAATTGTCCTAATAACCTTTGAAACTTGACAATTCTAGAGTCATCAGTTATCGCTTTGTCGTGAACTAGCTCAAGAATTTTATCCTCTGTTGACATATTGATGTTTAATGTGGATGTAAGAATTGCCCAAAAGATACTGGAGAATTGTAGATAAAGGAATAAATTATTTTATTGTTAGGGAAAAGGGTCGTGTATTATGACACAATCTGGGAACATCATAACAGGATCATCGTAATAGGTTAAGGTGTATTATATGGCCCGTGGGTCGTTAGACTATTCCATCAGAGCATTCTTATCTCTATTTTAATGACTTGTTGATATATAAACCTTATGGGCCTACCTCATCAACTCTTCATAAATTATTGACTCCATGATGCTGCCATCGTTATCCGGAAGAGTATTCAAAGCAATTTCATTATTGAGTAACATCTTCAAATCATTTACAAAGGACACATCACCTATCTCAGTAATTTCATAACTTAAACAATATTTTAATTTTGAGAATTCCTGGGCTATTTCCAGTTGATGATTGTCCATCAATTTATCGTTTACGACGACCATCAATTTCCTATGTTTTCTCAAGCTATCCATAATAGAACCCGTTCCAGCATGTGTTATCACTAAATCTGCGTCTTTGATATATTCATCTATTTTTGATGAGTAGGGAAATGCAATAAGCTCAAAATTAGGTGACTTGTATTGCTTAATTTGTGAGTCTGAGCTTTCTGCTTCACATGAAAACCCAAGATTATCTTCTATATTCTTCTCTTTTATCTGCTTGTTAAAGAATAGTTCGCTTACATGTGTAGAATTTACCACTTCATTTCCAAACTGGATTATTAGCTTAGATACTTGAACGTCCTTTAATTGCTGAATAAACTTCGTATCCACTACCTTTTCAATCAATGATGAAAATGTGACAGTGGCTCCGGTAGTAACAAGGACAGTAAACATAGCCTCTTTTTTGAAGTATTATTGGTAAGTACGAAATCAATCTAGATCTTCGCAACAATCGGACTTGGTGGTGTCGTATAGAAAGAGGTTTGATAATGAATATTTATAATTCAGTCCAGACACGACGAAAATAAGATTCAGTTATACGATCGTACAATTTTTTTTGTTTCATTCGATGTATATAAAAGTTTGCAATCTAGCACTAATTTCATATCCTGTTCTCTGTTCCCAAGGACAAACACTAGCAGTTTAACATGAAGTTATTAGCTCTCGGAATAATTCCACTTGCATTGTACGGACTTTTTAACTTCCTTTTCTATACCTGGTTACCTACAAACTATAGATTCGATAAAAAGGTTTTGCAAGATTTAGTTCAAGATGTCCTTGTCAACCATCCAGAAGGAAACGCAACTGCCATCATGATGGACTTGGCTCCAAAGATCAAAGAAACTTATCCTGATATTATCAATGACTTAAACTTTGATGAATGGATGTATAACAATGCGGGAGGTGCTATGGGTACCATGTTTATATTGCATGCTTCTATTTCCGAATACTTGATCTTCTTCGGTACTGCCGTTGGAACTGAAGGTCATACTGGTGTTCATTTTGCTGATGACTATTTCACAATTTTAACGGGTGAACAAAAAGCAGCTTATGCCGGTGCCTTGCATCCAGAAATTTACTACCCTGGTGATCAACATCATTTAAAAAAAGGACACGTTAAACAGTACAGTATGCCAAGTGGGGGCTTCGCTTTGGAATTGGCTCAAGGTTGGATTCCGGCTATGTTACCTTTCGGCTTCTTAGACACCATAAGTTCGACTATGGATTTCTACACTTTTTACTTAACTTCTTATTATACTGGTAGAGATATGATCAAGAATTTATTGAAGGGAAAGTTCTAAGCTGATTTTTTGCCCTTGTACGAGCTAAATATGTAGAATAGATTTATTTAGATTTGTAGCCAATATTGGAATAGAGAGTTGTATAGATAATGCTAAACTTTTTCTTTTAAACTATGGTAAAATGCTAAAACAGATAAATAAAGAAATTATAAAAATATTAATAAACTAGAAATAAAGGTATACAAAACCAAATGCAAATATAAAAAGCTGGAGAAATTCTTCCAGAAAATCAAACTAAAATAAAAGCGTCACAACATAAATATGATCTATAATACATTTGAAAGTTATTCCCTTTCTCTATAATTATGGATATTCCAAATTTTCTTCACATTCTATGGCCGCCTAATTGTAATAAGGACTTGGCAATACTGAAACTATTTGGAGTCCCAAAATGGTTAGGTAATGGCGAGGAACTGAGTACATCCTTCTTTCTTACATTCGTATCATGCTCGTCATCGTCGTCTTCGTCGGCTTCGTCTTCTTCATTCTTCTCAACAATAGTGGTATCATTATGTTCGATTGAAGTAGTGTTGTTGAGGATGGTCATATCGACGTCTTCGTCAACGGTAGTGTCATCAGTAACGTTAGGTAAGTGAGATGTCCGACCAGTATTGTTAGCGTTGATATTTTGTTGATAATAACGCGTTGAGTTACTCTTCTTGATTGGTGTTCTTAAGATTTTGTTAATTGATGGTAAATGAGTAACACTACCCGTATAGAACGATTGACTTGAAGCTGGTGGGTTGAGGAGAATTGATGGCAATGAAGACGCGTCCCTTGCCTTTGGTGATGTGTTAGGTGCGGTATGTGTGGTAATGCTGCTAGTTCCAGCTCCTGCATTTGTGGTTGTCAAAGCAAAGGGAAGAATAAAGGAATTACTTTGGTGCGCCATGATTGCGAAATTTGAGTTGGAACAAGTTGACAAGTTGGAAGGCATGGCCGTTATATTTAATGAGTTTGATGGTCTATCAATGTGTACAGGCTTTGGCTTAAGTTCTCCTTGTACCAATGGTAGCTTTCTTTGATTGTTTTCGGAATAGAAGATAGAGTTCTTTTTAATTTGGTATAATTTCAACTTTTGAATTCTCTTTTTTGAACCCAATTGCTTGTTATGTGCGATTCGGGACAACGTCGGGCGAGAGATTGTTTCTTGGGAAGCAGCAAGTAACTTTGTTTTGGTCTCCAAGTTGATATTGATAGATGAAGAATAGTTCTTAGGTTCTGGGGGAGTTGGCAACGAAGCCATGTCACCAATTGGATTAAATACAGGTGTTTGGCGTGTTGGAGAAGCAAAGCTTGAACCTTTAGCTGAGTTTGGAGGGCTGAGAAACTTGATCGAAGTTGCTGAGCTGAATTTGATTGTGGTTGTTTCATCTGCCACCAACTTTGATACCTTTGTAGCAGAAGGTATTATTTGTTTTTGTTGTTGAATCTTATAAAGCGCTAATTGTAACTTTAATTTTAATTTTGTTGCAGCTAAACCAGCCGTGTCATTCTTGAAGTGCTTAATTGATTTGTTGACTTTGACTCTAATTGACGGTGAAGTTGATGTGGATGATGTTGATCTTGCATCGGAGAAGCTAACTGAACGTAAAGGAGAAAACGTTCTATTTAATGTAGTTGAAGAATTTGAAATTGAAAACGATTGGGTTATCAAATCGTTTCTCTTCTTAGATAAATTACCCGCAAATGATGGCTTGGTCATGGCAATTAAAGTGGGTCTCTTCTTGGGGGTACTAGCATTCGAAGAGGGATTCGAGTTCAAGTGACTGTCTTTGATTGGGGCTAAGGCAATTCTATTTGATGTTACTGACATTCTCTTTTATGATATAATCAAATCAATTGAGTTATGTAGGAAAAGTTTGGTAACTAGGTTCGCGTGTTTTCTGATATTTTCAAACTGCTAGAGAGCGTGTCACACTTGGCAGATTTAACTTTTCCGTGATTTGACCGAGATTGGGGGAGAATCGACGAACGACAGGTGAATGGTGATAGCAGATAGCCTTGAAATACCCAAGCCAAACTCAAATGGACCAACTTTGTTGAATGTTTTGAGAAGAACAAACAAAGCAACAGAGGATTAAATTTAGTTTTATACAAATGTAACGAAAAATGTATTACAAGTTAAAATGTTGTTTAGGAAAAATCAAAACAAAAAAAGTCTGATTATTTTTTCATTGTTAGTCTACTTTAGGTAATCTTCAAAACACACAAAACTGGAAATACCAACAAAAGTTTTCTATGAAGAAACAGATAAATAATAGTACCCTTAGTTACATTTTGTCTTGTCTTTGTTGTTTCTCCGAGGATGCCTTATTTCTAAACTTTGGTTCGGTGTTAAAGACAAATGAGTAGAGACAAAAAAGGACATGGAAAGTATTTCATAACTAATGTTGATTTCAACGAGTTAAATTTTATAACATAAATCTCAGATTGCGCCTATGAAATTTTTGGTCAGAAGTATAACTAATTTGATTCTTAGTTTGTAAGTTATGTATAGAATTACGGAGAATTGATTTTGAATTGATGTATTCGAATACAAGTTATAGGTCAAAAAAAATAGACAAGAATTGATTCGCGTAAATTTTCGTAGTCACAAGCGAGCTTAAAGTAGCTTCATTTAGAATTCACGTTTCTTAGATCCAATAGCAGTAAAAGAAGAGTCATTAAAGTGTTTAGCTGGTGGTTTTTGTTGTTAGACACGTAATAAAAATGGTTTGTGTTAAGTTCTTACGTTTCCTCCAAAAGTAAAAGCGCGAGAAAAGTCGAGTTTTGTGTAACTTTTTCATTTTGTTTATCATTTGGGTCCTGAGTACACGTACTTAAAATTGCAGCAAAACTTCACAACAAACAAAAAGAAACGATATTTACGAGGAACCCTTTTTTGTGTCATCAAGTTGTTCTCCATTGGGTAAGAAGGCGGGTGGAGAAATATCCGAGTCATAACCTGCACAATTAACAGAAAACTACTGGAACCATCAACATGCAATCTACTTGATGAAATGGCAACAATCTGCTGAAGGATGTATTGTTTGCTTAAGAAAAAACTCGTAGTGTAAGAGACTTCTTTAAGTTTTTTAACGTTTAGTTAACTATCACACATCTTGTTCTTTCAATCCTTATATTCTTAATTCCCAAAATTCAAGTACAGTCCCAAAATTCAAGTACAGATCTCTTTTTTACGGGAAATTTCTCTTTCGTTAGATTTGTGTGTTGTACAGAACACAACTGGCTCAATCGATATTTGTTTGCATGTAAACTTGCAAAGGAAAATGCTGCAAAAAAAAAGATTTGAATCCTTCCCACATATTGAAATACGGCCAACAACAACCGCCCTCTAACAAAAAGGTAAATAATTACTTATTCGAGATTTTCACATCACTATTAATCTTAAGACATTTAATCCTTGTAAAAATTGCGTCAACCAGACACTATAGCCAAATTTAATAGGTTAGTGAATGGATCTTGTTGTAAGACCCTGGTTCTGGCTATGAAAAAAAAAATTGAAGTCCTTCAAATCAATGCATTATTAGTCCTTCTAAATGGAATTCCAAAGTTTCAGATTATTAGTTTTTGATACTTGCTGGCTTGCTTTTTTGAACTAAAAACTATGTTTACATTATTTAGTTAACTGCCAATTTCATGGTTTAGTACATTTTTATGAAGATCAATCATGAAAATAAGATAATGTTTCGTCTTCCACTATAAATTCAAAAATTAATTAGATATTATAGAGTGTACTAGACTTGTTGATTTTAGCAACAACTGTTCATTCTCTTCCAATTACTTTTTTTATACCCTTTTTTTGGGTAGATTTTGTAAATTTTTCAAAAGAAGAAACAGCAAATGCTTTCCAAAGAGATAAACTTAATAATATTGTAGTCAAAATTCCCGAAGATCAATAAATACCAGTCCAAACTAAGATAAATAGCCAAACTTAAGGTGGATGTGTTCTAAATAACCACATCCAAATATAAGAGCAAAACAATGGAAATTTGTTCACGTGAAAAACACATGGCGTATTTAACCAAATTACACGACTAAATAATTATCCCCATGATTTTATTTTCTGATAAGGGAATTCGAGATACTACTTGGTTACTACTATCTTGGATCATTAATTATATACATCTATTATCTGTCACAAATTCCACTTAGCAGATAACATAGTTCTTACTTGACTACTTTGTGTTGATCAATTAGTCTACTTTTTCTTCTATCTAAAGATATATTCAGTTGAAGTTTCCGTGTGGGTTACACAAAAGCATGTTAAGATCAAAGATATCATCCTTAAGAGAGTATTTAACCCCGATCAATCATAGCTCCAATTTTTCAAGTACTGGTGAGATTACTCCCCAAGAATTTGTTAAAGCCGGTGATTATTTGGTTTATAAATTCCCAACGTGGCAATGGGCCGGTTGTCCGAAGAATTTGCAGAAGAGCTTCCTTCCTCCCAATAAACAATATCTAGTAACTAGACATGTTCCCAGTTATGAAAGAGCGTCTCGTTACTTGGGAAGTGGAAATGAAGAAGATATCGTGGAAGAAGAAGAGGAGGAAATTGAAGGGGAGGATGGAGAAGATGGCTGGGTCAAATCGAGAAAGGTGGCGCATGGGCATCCGACTGATACGGACAAGGAAGGAGTTGCGTATACAACTAATGAACAGCCCGAGACATCAAATGATATTGATGAATTCATAGATGAAGCGGCAGAAGGGGAAGATGATGAAATCGAAGATGATTTTGAGGACATCCTGAAAGATTCAAACATCAATTTAAGAAAATACGATTTATACATTACCTACTCAACGTCGTATCGTGTTCCAAAGATGTATTTGGTTGGATTTGATTCAAATGGTATACCACTTTTGCCTGCCCAAATGTTTGAAGATATTAATTCTGATTACAAGGACAAAACTGTGACAATTGAGAATTTGCCGGTTGCTTACAACACCACTTCTATTTCAATTCATCCATGTAGACATGCTTCTGTTATGAAGGTGTTGATGAAGCATTCAAAATTGAAAAACAAAAAGCAAGTTGCAATAGAAGATAAATTAAAGGAGATGTCGGTGGATGATAAAGAGCAATTGGAAAAAGATGAGCCAGAAGGAATCAGAGTTGATCAATACTTGATTATATTTTTAAAGTTTATCGCCAGCGTTACCCCCGGCATTGAATATGACTATACTATGGATGCCTTGTAATCACGAGAAAAGTTTGGCTTGTGTTTTGACGTTTTTAGGACATAGATAAATAAGTTCAGGAGTTGAATATAACCACATTTGTTTATTGAATTGAATAAGGGCTCTGAATTGTAGAACTCGCGTCTCATGTGATGATTATTTGTTGCATGTGAATTTCATGTTCAAAATGCGTTCCAAATGGTAAAAACTTGAAATTTAACATTGTTGAATTTTCATGGTTATTTATTTTGTTACTTTTCTTCATTTTCGTGTTCCCCTTTAGTTCATATCTTCAAAGAAGCATTTAAGAACAAGAAAAAGGAGATAAATTTTCAACCGTTATTTACCTCAAAAAATAGCAAAATCTTTACCTGCTCCACTTTATCATTATCAATCAAGTTAGATTAACCAATAAAACCTACAAACGTTACATTTAGTCATATTGGCCAGATAAACCTTTTTCGAAACAATACACTGGACAAATAGCATCCCCATGTCTTCGTTGCAAAATAGAAAAAAAACACCAGAAGTAGAGGTCATTGATACTGCACAATCTACAGGAATGTCAATTGATGGCGGCGTGAGAAGAAGACGGCTGCTTCTGTATGAAGAACCACACCATCATCGAATGTCCCATCAATTTTTAGATGAGACCAAGGACGAGATAGTTGAGGTTACGAGAAAAGGAATACACGAGAGTAGACGAGTAATGTTTGTCTTGGGGACCATTATAGGTTTGGCCGTTGCTGTTTTTCTCACTACTTCCCACGGTCCGACTTTTCCAGGAGAATTGGAAAAATTGGTGAATTTTGATAAGGTAAGTTATTTATTTGAGGATTGGAGGGACTGGAAAGATTTGTTACCTACTGGGATCCAGTCATTATTGCAAGAAGCAGAGAATCCCGAAGACGGATTACATGGCTCTGCTGAATCATTTAGTGTTGGTCAAAGGCTTGCTCTGACCAAGAACTTTAGCAATGAATTTAGTATTGTATTAGTTCCTGGAGTCATATCCACAGGATTGGAATCATGGTCTACAACAACAACGGGAAGTTGTCCATCTATAAACCACTTCAGAAAGAGATTATGGGGATCCTTTTATATGTTAAGGACAATGATACTAGATAAGACTTGTTGGTTGAAACATATAATGCTAGATCAAGAAACTGGGTTGGACCCACCTAACATTAAACTTCGATCAGCGCAAGGGTTCGAAGCTTCAGACTTTTTTATGGCAGGGTATTGGATTTGGAATAAGATTTTACAGAACCTTGCAGTTATTGGATACAGTCCGGATGATATGGTGAGTGCGGCTTATGATTGGAGGTTAACTTACCTCGATTTGGAACGAAGGGATCGGTATTTCACAAAGTTGAAGACACATATTGAATTAAACAAAAAGGTTACAGGTAAAAAATCTATTATCACGGGCCATTCAATGGGATCACAAATTATATTTTATTTTATGAAATGGGTAGAAGCCGAAGGTGAATTGTTTGGAAATGGAGGTCCTGATTGGGTCAATAACAATATTGAAGCATTCATTGACATTAGTGGTTCGACTTTAGGAACACCAAAGACCATCTCAGCGTTAATGTCAGGAGAAATGAAGGATACAGTTCAATTGAACGCTTTGGCTGTTTATGGATTAGAGCAATTTTTTAGTAGAAGAGAACGAGTCGATTTGTTGAGATCGTTTGGTGGGATTGCAAGTATGATTCCGAAGGGTGGTGACGTGATCTGGGGAAATTTGACATATGCTCCAGATGATCCAAATGGTATTTCTGAAACAAATTTGACAAATTCAGAGACAAATGCTACTCAATTTGGTTCATTTGGTACCTTCATAAAGTTCAATAATAGAAATGGAAAATTATATAACGCTACAATATCTGAAAGCATAGATAGAATGCTAGATGAATCTCCAGAATGGTACTCACGAAGAGTCAGAGATAACTATTCACTTGGAATTGCTCGTACAGCGGATGAATTGAAAGCCAACAATCAAGATCAACTGAAATGGTCTAACCCACTTGAAGTCGCATTACCATTTGCTCCTGATTTGAAGGTTTATTGCTTCTATGGTGTGGGAAAACCGACCGAAAGAGCATATACATATACTGAAGCAGATAATGCCTTGAGGTTGCCATATGTTATTGACCCAGATTCTGAAACTCCAGTTCATTTTGGAGATGGGGACGGCACAGTCTCATTATTAACACATTCAATGTGTCACGAATGGCAGAAAGGATCAAAATCTCGATTTAATCCTGCTAATTCCACTGTCACAATCGTGGAGATCAAACACGAGCCTGACAGATTTGATATTCGAGGTGGTGCAAGAACCGCTGAACATGTTGATATATTAGGTAGTGCGGCCTTAAATGAATTGATATTAACTGTTGCAGCTGGTAAAGGCGAAACTATACAAAATAAGTATGTAAGCAATTTGAAGCAAATTGTAGAAGGTATAAATATTTAGATTTGGACAAATAGTGAAATAGAATAGATAAGAAAATTAATTTTATGTGATATAGTGGGGACGAGTAAAAAGAAACAAAATAGCAAACTTAGTAAATTGGAAAACAATTTTTAGAAATTCAAATCTTATTTGATTTAGATAACTTCTGGTGGTAATCTTAAGATGTCATGAATGAACCGTTTGCTTCACTTGCAAACTTGTCCGATGGTCAATCGGACACTTCTAATAAGGATCAACAGGAAATGGTCATGTATGGTGTATCAGGTTCAACATCTCCATCCATCCCTCCTATTTTGCAACAACAATCCTTTGGCTTGCCAATTAACACATTTCCTCCGCTTGTGCCCATATCTAAATTAGATGCAGGCTATGATAACGAAAGAGAATGTCAATATTGTAAAAAGATATTCACAAGTAGGTCGATACTAGTTCGTCACTTGAAGGAGAAAAAGGGCGATCTGATCCATCCCGCAAAAGATGTTAGTTCATTGCCAATTATTGCACAGCAAGGTGCTTTTGAAGGAACATCCACCATCGAGAAGGAAGAGGTTCCTACGAGACATCCTAAGAAAAGACGAGTTTCCAAGAAGACATTGGCTAGATCTCAGATATCTGTTGATTTTGTGAGAGGTCTGAAGGAAAAAAGTAAGCTCAGAAGAAAGTTGCGGGATAGGCGGATTAAGGCAAAAATACTTACCAACGAGTGGTTTTTGGATCAGTTTGGAAACAAGCCGTTGTACGATTCAAGAAATGCTGACCCAATAGTAAAATTTGTTCATATTGTGGCTTCATATTTACCGATTGCGAATTGGCCCGAATCGTATCCCGATCGTAATACCTATGAACAAGTGGCTCATGAGTTAAAAACTAGAGATAAATTGATTTTGCTAAGCGCCTTCACTTTTAATTTCCAGGCCTTTGAAAGTTTAACAACAAATGAAAGAAAAGAGCTTTGGCAACAAGAAACAAGAAATTCCTTGAAATCCGTCATTGGTAGATTTGCACTTGTGGATCTATGTGATGTTAAGTCATTCATATCGAAAAAGGAACAAGCCAATTTTGAGGATATATGCGCGAAAGACAACTTATCAAGTTTCGTTGATGTTGAAGATGATCCAGAGTTTGAGCATGATGAAGTTAATGAAGAGGAAGAAAATGAGACGGTTACGCAAGCTGTCCAGGATCCTGAGCTGTTCATATCTCAAGCTCCAGACGCAACCGATCAACTTGGGGAAGACTTTTATATTTATCGAAGCATACACGAACGATATTCTCTATAGATATAATCAACGAGAGTTGTTTGATTTTAATCAAATTCTATTTTATTGGAAAAATGACTTTATTCTGTTTGTATCTTCCGAAACCAGTCGTACTCCAAGAAATGTAACAACCAAAAAAAAAACTCTTTGAACAATATACTGGGTAAAAGCAATGTTCCAGGATACATTAAGAGTGGTTGTGTGTGGGGATGAATCTGTTGGTAAATCCTCACTTGTAACTTCATTGATTAAGGAGACAACCATTGAATCCCAACAAACTGTGTTGCCACCCATTACGATATCACGAAATGACTATGTGGACAGTTTTGACGAGACAGATAATCCTCCTCCAGCAACAATCAAAAGACACAAGCGAAAGAAAAGCGACATATTACTGAGATTTCAGGAGACAGGAAGCAAAGAGATACTGAAATATATTCCTAATACTACAACAATTATCGACACATCATCATCCGACATGACGAATTTGCAGAAGGAATTAAAGCGAGCAGATGTCATCTGGCTTGTTTATTCAGATCATTACACATATGAACGTATTTCTCTTCATTGGATGCCAATGTTTAGATCAATGGGTGTTAATTTGCCTATTATTTTGTGTGCCAATAAATCCGACATACTGCTAAAGGAAACTATGCAAACTCAAAACTCTGAAGAATTTATTCCGTTAATTAATGAGTTTAAGGAGATAGAAGCTGGTATTCGATGTAGCGCAAAAAACAACTACAATGTAGTTGAGGCGTTTTATTTATGTCAAAGGGCGGTTACTCATCCGATATCTCCTATCTTTGACGCAAAAGAAGGAAACCTCAAACCTGCTGCCATTGCAGCTCTTAAGAGAATTTTCTTCTTATGTGATAAAGATCAGGATGGATATTTAAACTATAGCGAATTATCACAATTACACGAAAAGTGCTTTAAAGAAGTAGTGACAGAAATAGATTACGAGGATATCATGAATCATTTAAATAGGAAGATCTTTCCCGACCTCTCGTCAGGCGTGGACGGAATCTCAGAGGATGGATTTATTTTGCTTAATAGAATGTATGCCGAAGCCGGTAGACATGAAACTGTATGGTGTATATTACGGGCATTCCACTATACCAATTCCTTATCATTGAATGATAAATTTTTGTTCCCATCGCTTGACGTAAACCCCCATTCAAGTGTCGAATTAAGTCCTTCAGGGTATAGGTTCTTTGTTGATTTATTTATTAAATTCGATAAAGATAATGATGGTGGTTTGAATGAGGAGGAATTAACAAATTTATTCAGGCCAACTCCAGGAATTCCTAAGCTTTGGGTTGAAACGCAATTCCCTTCTTCTATTGTGTGTAATGAAGAAGGGTATGTCACATTGCAAGGCTGGCTTGCGCAATGGAACTTGACAACATTCTTGAACTATAAAACCACGTTGGAATATCTTGCATTTTTGGGATTTGATGAAGGTACATCTGTCAAAGCATTAAAGATCACCAAACCAAGAAAACGGAGGCAAAGAAAGAGTAAATTTTATAGAAATTCAGTCAGCGATAGAAATATTTTCAATTGTTTTGTTTTAGGAGCGCCAATGGCAGGCAAAAGTTCTTTACTTGAACTGTTTTTGCATGATTCCTATAGCGAGATTTATTCCCCGACAATGAAGCCAAGATTGGTTGTCAAAGATATCGAATTGAGGGGAGGAAAACAGTGTTACTTAATTCTAGAGGAATTGGGAGAATTGGAGTCTGCTATAATAGAGAACAAAACTAGACTAGATCAATGTGATGTTATCTGTTACGCTTACGATTCATCAGATCCCGAATCATTTCTGTACTTAGTCGAGTTGAGAGAAAAACATGCACACCAGCTAGATGAGATTCCGTCTGTGTTTGTTGCATTAAAGGCAGATCTAGATAAGCAGCAGCAAAGATCTGACGTCCAACCTGAAAATTATACCAGGGACTTGCATTTAAGTTCGCCGGTTCATATTTCTTCTGCATGGACTTCATCTCTTCATGAATTATTTATTCAATTAGTCGATGCTGCTAAAAACCCATCATCAGCCACTCCAGGATTAGAAAAGGAGCCAGAGGTTGACCAGGAAAAGGTTAAAAATATTATTATCACAGGAGGTGCTATCGCAGTCATGGCTCTTGTTTCTGTATGGATGTTGAATAGTATGAGAAGGTGATCTTTTTCCAAAAAGGGTTATGCGGCTCAAAAAAATAAATTTTTTGGTTCCTCATCTTGAGAAAATAGTTTGCTTTTTTTCAAGATGATCTTTATGATATTTTCAAGATACTTTCTATTCAAGATAGGATAATATATAACATGTCAGCAAACACAGAATATAAACCAGTTACAGTGGATAAGCCTATTCCAAATACATATGATCTTGGGAATTTGGCTACTTTTGATTCAAACCCACTTGATAATGATAAATTAAAGAATGAGAATGAAAAAGAAAAATATTTAACATCTGTGACCCGTGATAATGTTCAATTATTAATTAATCAAATTTTATCGCTCCCAGTAAAGACTACTACTGAAACTCATGGATCTTCAACCGGTCAAAATTCAACTATGACATTGATTCAGTTACCTGAACCAACCACCCAATTACCAAGAGAAAAGCCAATTCCCAAAGCTAAACCACCTACCAAATGGGAGCAATTTGCTGCTAGAAAAGGTATTAAAGCAAAGGCCAAAGACGGTAAGATGGTGTACGACGAGGCTACGGGCGAATGGGTACCCAAATGGGGATATAAAGGTAAGAACAAAGAATTGGATGACCAATGGTTGGTTGAAGTTGACGATAAGGTTAAAAATACGCCCGATGAATTGATCGATCCAAGAACCTTGAAGCGTGCAGAAAGAAAGAAGTTGATTAAGAAGAATGAATTACAGCATAAACGAAATTTAAAGAATCAATCTCAATAGGGAAATATGATGTTTATATAATTGGTGTATATTAGTCGGAATATTCAATAGACGTTTCTATTTGTTGATAAAGTATTTTGTTTTGGCAGGACTGTACGGTAGTATTCAGTAGAGTTGTTCATATATATATTCTCTAACAAGCCTCTAACTTTCTCCACTCTTTGTAAAACCTGTTTTCGTTTCGCACTTGTTGAAAAAAATCTTGAGTGTTGGTGAATGAAGTTTGTAATTTTCTTTTCTAGTATTGCTTTAATCACTTGGCAGAAGGTACCACAAGGCAGATAACAATGAGTAGTGAGTATGATCCTAACAAGTATCTTCCCACTATAGATGTATGAATGTTTTAGAAATTTTTAGGAAAAATGATTTACTAACGAATTGGGGACCAGGCCATTTTGAGTGTGGCTGATTTAGAGCAAATAACGGTTAAGAAAATCAGAAATGCTTTACAAGAACTATTTGGAGTTGATTTTCAACCGCATAAAGTATGTTACATTATCATTTCAGAAATTCTGGACTAACGAACTAACGCTTGAAATTCTAGAAAAATATAAATGACCTTATATTAGGGAGATATTATGATCTATTGGATAGAAGAGAAGATGAAGAAAAAGCAGAAAAGAAAGCAAAAGAAGAGATGGAACGCCTGGACGCTCTCTTGGCTGCCCGTTTACTGCGAGATGAGTTGAATGCATTAGGTACCAGAAATAAAAGGAAGCGAGAGCCCAGACGAAAGGTCGAAAAGTCCAAGAGATCACCATCGGTAAACAATCCATTTAACAGAGAGATGGCATTGTCTAGTGAACTCCAAGATGTACTTGGAATAAGTCGATGCTCACGCCCCCAAGTGGTTAAGCAGCTATGGGTATACATCAAAGACCGTACATTACAGAACCCAGACGACAAAAGGCAGATCAATTGTGACGACAAATTACAGAGACTTTTTAAGAAAAGTATGTACTTATGATTTATGTTATTCAAAGCTAGAATTACTAACCTCGATCCGTTTTAGAGACTGTTGGTGCATTTGAAATGAACAAAATATTGAGTCTGCACATTTACAAACCAGAAGAAGTTAGTACAGAACTGACACAAGCCCCAAAAAAGTGGGTTAGCGAGGACGAGAAAGAGTCAAGAGTAGATACTTCTGAAGAAGAATAAATAAATTTATTTCGTTTTACTATTTGTATAATATGTATTTCTAGTTAGTATTAATTGATGTGTTGTATTCTCAATCTCAACCTACCCACAATCTATCTGGCTTAAGAGCAACTATAAGTTATATTGGACCTATACAGAAACTGTTCACAATCCCAGTAAAATCTTACTTTGAAACCTATGTAGGCCGTTTTTGTTTTCACATGGATATCTTTTATTGCCAATATACTTTCCCGATTCAGAAAGATTTGTATTACCAAAAAAAAAGTAAGAGATTACTTTTTCGATCACTACAACTCTTGACGACTATCTCGTATTCTTCTTAAAGCCATCTTCAAGGAACCGGAACTAAATAATATTACAGTTCAATGTCAAGACCTCCTCATAGTCGAATAGCAAGTATATCTTCGACCAATGTATTAAGTTCACCAAGTCCAATTAGTCCGGCAACAATTGACCTTACAGAATTATACAAATACGTATTGAAAGCAATTCTACTTGAGTACAGTAATGAAGCAAGATTTCGCACTCCAATAATAGATTCATCTACTTTATCGTCTTCTTCCAAAAGAGCCTCTCGGATGAGTGCGTTGTATGACCAGAATTTACCTGATTCCACTATGAAAATGTTAAAAGAACGATTGCAAATGATCATGACTAACTCGAATTTAGTGGATGAAGAGACTAGAAGATCATTGTTGCGACTATATGGAGAATTACTTGATCCGACTAGAGAGAAGGATTTGAAAAAGATTGACTTTCTTATCCCCAAATTTGCTGCTTGTGCCAATCAAGAACTAAAAAAAGTGGGCAACTATGCCGACGATGAATTGAGCGACGTCGTATTTTGCCAAACACGAAAGTTCATCGATATGTTAATTGAATTGGTTAACTCTGGTAAGGACAAGGATTCGGCTATAATTTCCAAGCTTCAGGAAACTAAGAAATCATTTCAATCAAAACAAGTAACAAACAACCAGGAAGCATTTGATGGCAATTTCAAATATCCAACGAAATCCTATAGACTCTCGGATCTCAACAAAAGCTTTGTAAATCTAGTGAAAGCCTTATTTAAGGTTGATGAAACACAGTTGCAGCAGGATTTGTTTAAATATAAAGACATCTCACTTGCAAAGCCACTACACAACGACATTAGAGCATATCTTCAAATGGAAGGAGATAATATTGGCACGTTTGAGTCAAATGAAGCTAAATCATCCTGGAAAAGGCGCCAAGGAGTGATCGCAAGTCAGTTAACAACGAGATATAAAATTCCTGCCGATGTGACATTATTACCAATTCCCCTGTTACCTCCAGGCGATCAATACTACATTTTACCAAGACCTAGTATATCATTGCCTCTCATTTTTACATTGGCGAAATTAATGGTTGGCTTTGAAGATCGTGCCGACTTTTCTGACCCCGACAAGCCGTATGTTGGAAAGCCATCGCAAGATCTTCTCGGAATTTGTGCAAGGTTATGGTTGATCGACTTTCCAACTCGTGCAGTGGCGCTATACACCGCGGGTCATGAAAATAACGTTCTCACCGATTCTTTGGAACTGGATTCCAAAAAGGGTGCTCCTATAAACATAACAGCGACGCAGAAGGTTTTGATTTTGTGTAAGAAGGTAGTAAATGATGGAGATCTTGATTGGGAAGATAAGCACCTTTGGTCAGCAGAAGATCAAAATTATTGGATTTCAAATTTAACACAGACCTACAATCAAGTGTTCGTGGCACTTCGAGAAAACCTCCTGCTTATATTCAATGAAAAATCTAAACCCAATTTTGGACCTTTATTAATGTTTCTTGGTGACTATGTTGAATCAGATTCCCTATTCCCTAGAGTTACAGATAGCGGAATTACAAAGAAATGGGAAAAGCGACTTACCAAGTCGTTGTTGAAAATTGCTGGGACGAGGTATGGTGAATACCTTGTGGATTTACCTAGGGATGATACCTTGAACGTCGTTCACGTTCTCAATATATGTGATATCTTAGTTGGAGATATTAAGAAGTTACAGAAACGGTATAAGAATCCCCTTTTGGGATTTTTAAATGTCTCAAGGACAGTAGCTGCCATTTCCACAGGTATGTTTGCGAGTGACGCGAAAGTAATATTGACTCATATCATGAATTACGCAAAGAAGAAAGGAGAGTTTATTCCCTATTCCGATTCTTTAGAAGTTTATCAATCCTTAAGTGAAATTAGAGACATTCACAACCAAGTAACACCGGCAGGATCAAAATTTATGTTTGAATTAGAAGAATTCTTTTTCCCTTTTTTGGAGTCCTGGGTTGAGGAAAGTGACGAAAGATTTCACAACCTTGTTAAGCAAGCTTTGGAAATGGATAGCTTCGAAGCAATTGATATTAACGACGATAGTAAGAAGAATTCGAATGCTGTCATTGATATATTTACTATCATAAAACAGTACCTTGTAACTTTGAAAAAGCAGAATTGGTGTGATGAATTTCAATTAGCAAAAATTTATACTACTTTGTTGGCAAGTATTTCCAATGCAACATTGTTCTATTCAGATCAAATTTGTTCGAAGATTGTCCAGGAATTAGAACCTCCAGAAGAGAACAGAGACGCAGCCGATACAATCAAGCCCTCTAATTGGTTTGATGAAGTTAAAAATGTTGTATCAAATATTCAAAATTTCAATCGTGAAAAGCCTCAAATTGTTTATAACTTTGAACCTCAAACTTGTGTGGCATTGAACAACCTTTCCGCAATGATGAACAGTTTGTCTAAATTGGAAGAATGGTTGGACCCAGAATCAATATCGGATTCTTTATCTACCTATGATCCTAACTCCAAAAATCGATACTTGAGTCACGTTTTCACCTTACGAATAGTCAAAGGTGAGAATCTTAAGTCTTCTAAAGACTCAACAATAGGCAGCAAAATGAAACCATATGTAGCGCTTGTCGACTTCAATGCCAAGAGGCTTATAGGTAGAACAAGGTCTCTCAATGACACTTCGGATCCAGATTGGGATGAGGAATTTGAAATTACTTTACCACCAAATACATCGCTTGAATTATCTGCCTTGGTATGGGATGAACGTTTTGGACAACACCAACTTTGTGGTAAAGCATTTCTTGAATTAAATCCACGAAAATTTACTCATAATGGAATGCCACAAGAAATTGAGCTCGATCTTGATCTTCAAGGGAAACTTGTCATAGAGGTGGCTGTTGAATCGGAAACTCGGGATGCGATTTTTGTCATGGGTAGAGCGTATAGAGCCCTTAAACGTTCACAAGAAAAAGCAATTAAGTTGATTGTTGAGAAATTTTCTGGCTTTATTGAAGCATGCTTTTCAAGAGCTAACTTGAAATCGGTATGTGGGAAGGGACAACCATCAAAGGAGGAATTTGAAGCAGCAATCGAAAATTTATGCGATTACTTGAACATGAATTTGAGTGTCCTTAAAGACTTTTTAACAGACGAAATATTTATGAAAGTTATGGTAGAAACTTGGAAGGTGGTGGTAGCTAGAGCAGATGAACTTTTGCTTCCCAAACTCTCAAAAGCGAAGATAAATATAGACATTGGTGGAAAGGGTTGGCAGTCTATGTCTACAAAGTTTGCAAATGTTTCACTTGGAATCCTTGGTATCGATACCGCTTTGACTGTCAACGAATTGGAAACTGTCTTAGGCTGGCTCGGCTTGTTAGCGAGTTTTTTCCACAACGA
Organism: Hemisphaericaspora haegerdaliae; assembly: GCA_001655755.1. Taxonomy (NCBI): domain Eukaryota; kingdom Fungi; phylum Ascomycota; class Pichiomycetes; order Serinales; family Debaryomycetaceae; genus Hemisphaericaspora; species Hemisphaericaspora haegerdaliae. Next base: position 27,227 of record LQHL01001814.1, read on the forward strand.
AGGAAATGGCCCCCCAATGGAAGATCTAAAGACGGATAGATATCAATCCTTACTTTTAATTCCTGCGTTGTATGATCAACCAGATGAATATTTGATTGAAGAAGTCGAAAGATTATCTCCTGCATATGCGCAAATGCTCACCAATAGAAACAATTTTGATATGGAGCCACAATCGAATGACAGGTCTCGAAAAAGATCAGTCCTCCGAAGTGAAAGCATCTTGAGATCTAAGACCATTCTGGCGAATGCAACCTCTAAGTCTAGAGCGAATGCAGCGGAAGAAGCCAAAGTAGCGAAAGCTGATCCAAATGCGAATAAGACATCGAAAGAGGATATCATATTGAGATTATTGATTGCAAGAGGTAGGAAAGACTTTGTGGCGCAAAGGCTTAACCAGCGTGCTAAGTTAGCTTATAGTATGGCCACAGAACGAATGGCCCGTGCAGCGGCAGAAAGAAGGTTTATGTAACTGAACAATATGTTATATAGAAAGAAAAATATAATTAGATAAATTTTATTTAATACACAATAATAACAAGAAATACAACAAAAATAAAATAGCAAGAAATAAAAAACACAAAGTGTAAATGGAGATCTAGACATTCTTAAGAACTTGTAGAAGAAACTGGGTTTACTTCTGTCACAGATTCATCGGCATTAACTTGATCATCTAACACAGACTCCGCTGTTACATCGTTCTCTACATGTTGGATGGTTGTGTCATTGGCATCTGGTTGAAGAATTGTATCATTTCCATCATGATGAATAGTAGTTTCGTTTGCATCTTGATGGATGGTTGTCTCATTTGCCTCTTGATGAATAGTAGTATCATTGACTTCATGTTGAACTGTTGTGTCATTTGCATCCTGTTGGACTAAAGTGTCATTCACATCTTGAGGTTCGGAAGCAGTTTCAGCTTGAGATGTGGGCTGCTCTATTTTGTTAGATATCTCTTGACTTTCGTCTGCGTTGGCTTCTTGGGCATTTTCCATTTGGACATCTTCATTTTCAACAGGTTTTTCAGTATCATCCTTTTCTTGTGCCGCTTTCTGTTCAGCGTCCTTTTTCTTAACAAACTCTTCAAATGCAACTGCACCTTTTTCATACAATATCTTAACCTTTTCCTCACAAACAGTTTCATCTTCATTCTCAGCTAACGTAGATCTCCATCCAGATTCACCATCCAAGAATTTCAGGAGGTCGTTCAATTTATCTTCCTTCTTACCATTATCTTCTAGTTGCTTATTGTAGACAGAATTGGAAACATATTCATCGTGAGAGTTTGCTTCAAAAAACAATCTGTAAGAGTTTTCACAAACAGAGACTTTTAAACCAGTAGTAGCACGACCTTCCACATGATCTTCATCAACCGCTTCTATGAAAGATCTAGAGAACGGCATGTTCAACTTGGCTGCAGGAACACCCTCAGTTGGATGAGACATAACGTAGCTTGTAACATAATAGTTATATTTCTCTTCCGAGTTTTCATGGTCGTTGATTGTTAAATCATCCAAGCTAACGAACTGTATATTAGCAGAATTGTTGGCTTCTTTAAATGATATCTTAAACATATTTTCATCAGACGACATCAATGATCTAACTTGAATACGATACAATATTTGATCCTTTGCACTAGATGTTGGCTTTAATCTGTCATTCTCAAACAAGACCATCATTTCGGAAGCTTTAGCATCAGTAATCATTGAATGCATATATTTCACCAATGCTTGGACAACTTTATCAATGGTATAAACTTTGTATGCCTTGTTACGATATGCTTGACGCAAACTCTCTTCAAACCATTGATGTTCAATTTCGCCTTCGATTAATCTTTCAGATAAGTTCAAAACTTGCACATAACAATCTTTATTGCCAACGATTTCAACACCCATATCCTCTAATTGATGAGAGAGTAAACTCAAATCCTTGGCAAATTGTGGATGTTTACGGCTTTTGATTTCCTTACCAACGACTTCATTCATCTTCTTAATTTCTTCCAATCTTTCATACAAGGTCCTTAAGTGACGGAAAAATACATAGATTGTAGTATTACAGAACAAGTTAAAACTATCACGTCGCTTCTGTGATCCTTCTTCATCCTTCAAAGAAAATTTAGTGTTTGCTGACTTGATCCATAATTCGCTGGACCTTTCAAGTTCTTCGGTTACTTCTTGAATAGCAGCATCTAAAGTTTGAGGACCTGGAGAATCTGGACGGTCTTCCTTTTTTGATTTTGATTGTTTCTTCAAGACATCTCTTAATAAATCGGCTTCCCTTGATCTCTTTTTAGACGATGGTTCAGATGCACTAACGTTAGAATCGGAATTATCCACGTCGTCTTGATTTTCGTCACTCTTTTCAATTTTTCCTCTTTTAGTCAAACCTTGTTCGATAGTTTCAGTCGGTATTCCGAAGAATAATGAAACAAAAAATTGAAAGAATTGAGTCAATTTATCCCTGTCGCCCGAAGAATAGTTTGATGAACGATTGATAAACACATCTGCTAATTTCAAAATATCAAACAAGATTTCATTGTCTGTGAATAAATAGCTCAATTGCTCTTTTGGCTTAGGTGTCAAAGGATGTAACCTCTTGTTTTGTTGTTCGATCTTAACAGTACTGATCTCACTAACAAGCTGTTTTACAGTTAAAAGTTTCTTATCTGCTTGCTTAAAAGTTAAACCAAGGTGATCCAAAGATTTGTAGAAAACTTTTTGTTCCATTTCTCTCCATACCTTGTTCCATTCTCTTTGTGCACGTTTCCATTCTTCATCTTTCTGCTTCAATCTTTTTAAAACGATTGGAACCGCAATTGCTGGATTTTCATGTAAAGCATCAATAACTTCAAATCCACGTTCTTTGTCATAAATCTTCCTGATAACTTTCTTATAAATGGTGGTAGAATTATGTCCTAACCCAGGTGGTAATTTGAAATTTGCCTTTTGTTCTGGAGTCATGTTGGCAATTCTATTTGCAATAGTTTCCAAAATCTGAATTGTTCTTAAATTGGATTCCATATAGAAATCGAATTCCAATCTTTCTTCTTCAATTTTGAACAAGATTTCTTCATACTGATTTTTACGATGAGCAATGAATCCAGAATCTTCCGATGCCCATGTTGGATGACCAACCCATTCATCATTCAAAACTTCCCAACACATCTCATCTCTGCCTGAACATGGCATGTAAGTTTCAGCTTTAGGTAATTGTCTGTATGAGGGACCGTAAGCCTTGCATAATGAAAGTTCCAATTGATGCTTTTTAAATGTAATATTTTCAATATTTTGAGGTTTATCTTCGTATCCTACAAACATCTTGAACCAATTAAATAAATCAGGATTAGAATCACCAAGGAAACCATCAACTCTTTCAACTAATGTATCCTTGTCAATAATATCTTGAGCAAACAAATTCAATACCTTTAAGAAATCGCCATACGTCTGTTTGTTTCCGATTGCCTTCTTAACCTTGTCAAAAAAAGTAATTTCTTCCAGGAATGAAGATGCCTTTGCAGTACCAAAAGGCGGAATAGGCTCTGGCACACCTGGGACTAAGGTTGGATTAACTGGTGCTGGGATACCCTTTGGTGCAGCAGGACCTTTCATAGTCTTTCCAGCTACAACACCGGTGCGAATACCCGAAATTTGTACTTCTTGATTATAGTTGCCATCATAATAAGGTTCTGAGATAGATTTCTTCTTCTTCTGAATGTATTGTTCATTTTGGTACACGGCACCTTGTGGTTCTGGACTACCTGTAGAATGATAACTAACTTGTTGAGAATATTGCTGAGTAGCAGAAGGACTTAAACCTGTTGGGCCAGTAGGAGGTTGGAAATTTCCAACTGGTGGTAATTGAGCACCATTGTTTGCATAATATCCACCTTCTTGTACATTTTGAGCTTGTTGCTGTTGATAAGTCTGGTTACTTGTGTCAGGCAAAAACTGTTTGAAATCATCTAGCAAATCTGGCGAATTAGCAAACAAATGGGTCACTTGTTCATAAACTTCGGCAATTGGTTTCTGCTCCCTTTGGTACGTTTGAAGTATTTCGAGAAATTGTTTATAGATATCGGGTTGATTAGCAAAACGGGTTTTAATCTTATTTACATATGAAATAGCATGATTAAACTCAATTTGCCCACCTGGTTGTTGACCTTGAGCTTGTTGTTGTTCTTGTTGAAATGCAACAGTTGACGAAGCCGGTTGTTGAGAAGCCTGTTCCTCACTGCCCCATCCTTGACTATAACTACCAAGATTTGGTCTGGTTGTAGTACCTGTGGGTGTGGTAACTCGGATTGGATTAGGATCTGAAGGGTCCAAAGAACATTCAATTTTATATCCTGGAGGTAAAAACGTATTGAATCCTTGAATTAGATTTGGATGTCCTCTAAACAATGTTGAGACCCTATCAATAACACCTGGTGTATCGATCCTATAAAAATGAAATGGTTAGTATTTCCTGCATATTGAAATTCGGCTGAATCCAAATTGGCAGTCCGGAAGAAGTAGAACAAGAACCTTAAAAAAAAGGTAAACAAGTAATGAGCCTGTATGTATGCAGTCCCTTAATTTCTTGTCCTTGCCACGACCACGCTTGTCAAATTGGTATCTGTTGATATTATCATATTGATACATACGTTTGAGATTTGAAATCTTTCATAATGTCAAGGAAATTATTGTAAACATCTGCTTGATTGTAGAATTGGATCTTTACCTGATCTAAATATGACAAAGCATCTTTGACATTCAAAGGTCTGTAGACATTAGTGGTACTTGACCTGTTTGCAATTCCACCACCCAACCCAGGTGGTTGGGGAAGTGGGCCCACTTGAGCGTGTTGTTGCTGTTGTTCTGCACTAGCAACTACTGGTCCGATCGATGCTGCTGGTGATAGCTGGGTAGGAGGAGGATTTAATGTTACATTTGATGGTCGTCTTAATTCAGTACTCTGTCTAGATTGGTCTGATTGAGTCTGATGAACAGTTAGTATCGAATTTAGCTCAAAAAAATACCTATAATCATTTGTCATTATACATACCTGTCCTAATTGGGTAGATTCACTTGCAGGATTGATTGATGGAATGCTAAAAGCATGTCCGTGTTGAGGGTGTCCACTACCATTCCCTAAGCTGGGTAAACTGGGCAAAGGATAAAACAGTTGACCTCCTAAGAATACCTGTTAGTAAACTCGAAAACACATATTCATAATTGTACATATTATACATACCTGCCTCTAATGTTGCTGGGGGCGGTAAAACTGGTGGATGTTGACGGCTGTGGTCATTTCTGTTAGTAAAAACATTCTTCGATAAGAAAGTTGCAACGCGCCATTATACATACTTAAATTGTTGTCCGAGAGGACGCTGTTGACTACTCCAAGGATCCTGTTGGCTGGACATTTAGAATATCTTTTTGTTGGATCTATTTCTCGATTGTCTTCTTCAGTTTTATCAAATAGCACACTCTTCCAAAATATAAAAAAAATAGAAGACACTCTCTATTGTCAAAAATAATTATGAAAAATCTAATACTTTAGTTGAATATGGATAATATTGCTGAGATATTAAGTATCTTGCGATGTTGATAACTAAGTGTAGATATTGATGAAATGGTTCGTTTCAAGTGAAAGCCTTCCTTTTTTCATCAGTTTGGAGAAAGGATTCCAACCCAAAGGAAGACAAAAAAATAAGAAAATCAAGCTCCGTTCCGGGTAACTCCTCGTATTTAATTTTCCCATCACTTATCAGTTTATTTTTTCGAAAGTCAAAAAATAAAAGATCTCCTGGTAACCCGGACAATATACGCGTGATATCGTGCACGTGATAAATTCAATTTCAAGAAAAAAAACTCTAGAAGATACAGAATCTTCAAATTATCAAGGAACAGTCCACGATATTCTTTTAGTAATCAATCAACATTTGTTTAATAGAGTCGAAACGATGAACGCACCAGATAGATTTGAGTTATTTATATTACCTGACGGGGTAGATAAGTAAGTGTTTTTTTTAAACTTGTTTTTTTGAATGATTCGGTTCGTTTATTAACATATATGTTCAAAGAATAAAAATTACTCCAGATACAAAAGTACCCAATGCTGCAATTGTGAAAATAGAAAGAGAAGACCATACGTTAGCCAACTTGTTAAGAAATCAGTTGTTAAAAGATGAAAGAGTTATTTTTGCTGCCTATAAAGTGGAGCATCCTTTATTTGCCAATTTCGTTTTGAGAATTCAAACTGATGATGATTACTCCCCAAGAGAAGCGTTGAAGAATGCTTGCTCTGGCTTAATCAGTGAACTAGATGTTATTAAGAGTAGATTCAATGATGAATGGGCACTTAAAGCATTATTGAATAACAATGAAGATGAATATTAGATATATTGATCTTAGTTTTAACCTTGGTCAGTTTTTTCATCAGTATCAAAAAAATGAAGACTATTTACTAACTCATATGATACAAATGACGAACTGTATGTATAATATTTTATATTTGTATAATGTATATTAGTACGTATTTAAATGCTGGAAATGCCAGAAAAGTAATATATAAAAATCAAAATCATTTCCAATATAATCGTGAACAAATAATGACAATAAATTTATGATTTGTAAAATGAATTGAAAAATGGCTTCTAGAGAAGTTGTTAAAAACTGAAAACAATGAAGCCAAGCATCAAATAGTGAATAGGTATTAGCTAGTTGCGATTTGAGATCACACTGGTCAAGATATTATTTTAAATATTTTGCTCATGTACTAGTATGCTTATTCCTCATTGAAAGCCTTTCTCTTAACAGCATCCTTGATGACTGAAATCTTTTCCAAACAGTCTGGAACCTCATCATTAGGAAAGTTTCCATGTTGCAATACCAGAATTAACGGATGAGTTTGTGTCATACGATTTGGTGAAATATGTGTTATTGCTAAACCTGATTTCGAAATGCAAATTTTGTGATGATCCTTGAAATTAAATTGGTAATTTCCATTGGTCATTTCGAACATAATGTATTCAGATGTCCTTGTATAGCGCCTTAAGAAAACTGTTTCCTTCCTCTTTTCAATTTCACTGACTTTTGATAAGTTGGAGTTCATGTATTTGGCAAAAAAGTCAACTATTTCTAATTGCCTTTTTGCTTGAGTTGGGGGATGACTTGCAGAGTTCTCAATACATGTCCATCCTTCATTTTCATGATAAATCAATTCCAAGAAGCGGTCTGAGTTATGAAGCTTTAAGATAGTATTTTCATCATTAAACAAGACTCCGATATCATCGTTATTTAATTGATAAGAAAATCCATATTTGTTAGAATAATCCACCCATTTACTAATTAATGTAGGATTCTCACAGGTAGGCAATTCGATTGTATCCAAGGGAGTATCCTTTGAGTATTCTAATCTTCTCATATTTTGATATGTCTCATAGCATATTTGATTAAGACGTTTAATAGTAGTTGAGAAATTGGAATTGAAGTTAACTCTTCTTGGTCTTCCCAATTGTCCAGGATCTACCTCTTGATATTTATTTCTTGTATCATTAGGAGATAAGGAAGTTGGTAACAAAGACCTTGGTTGTTCTGAATGCAAGTCTGATCTTAATATTTCAACAGGATTTCTACTCTTTGGTGTGTAGATACCGGCATTAGTCTTCGTGTTTGTGAAATTAATGGCGGATTGGGCTTTGGATATTTCATCAAGACCAGCTGGCTTTTCAGTCAAACTTAACTCATGGGTCTTATCTGGGAATGGACCTCTAAACCAATCATAATTTAATATCTCATTAACAGTTGGTCTGTTTAATGGATTTAAGCTCAATAAATCCTTGATCAAAACTTTGGCTGCTTCGGAGATTGGTTTATCATCTGGGAAGAAATACTCAGTCTTTTTAATCCTGTCATAAATAACTTGAACATCTTTGGCTTGGAAAGGTGGTTTCCCAATTAATAATGCATACATCATGATACCAATTGCCCATACATCAACTTCGAAGCTATGTCCAGTATGCTTACCACCTAATACTTCAGGTGCTATGTAATTAGGGGTTCCACAAATGGTATACTTCCTAGAATCACTAGAAGGTAAAACTGAAGCTAAACCAAAATCACCAATTTTGAGATTCATATCCGGATCAAAGAAAATGTTACCCAATTTTAGGTCTCTATGAATAACTCTTCTCGAATGTAGGTATTTAATAGCTCCTACTATTTGAACCATAAAGTATCTGACTTCAGGTTCAGATACTCTTTTTCTAGATTTTAATAATTCCATCAATGATTGATTTGGACAGATTTCCAACAAGATGTAAACATTGATGTCATCCTCAAAACAATCAACAAAGTTGACTATGTTAGCGTGTTTCAAAGATTTATGAATTTTTATCTCAGATAATAATTTGTTCTTAGTCTTCTCATTTTTAATGGAAGCTTTAGCAACAGTTTTAGCAGCGTAAATTTGACCTGAAGCATCTTTCATTTGAAAACAACGTGCAAAGCCACCTTCACCCAAAAAGTTCCCGCGACGATAGTCTCTTCCAGTTCTTGTTCTGACAATTGAAGGTGGTGTCTTACATAATGATGATAGTTTTTCCTTCTTTTTCTTTTGCTTGGCTTCAGCAGGTTGTAAGTTTTCTTTGGAGCGCTTTATTGGTTTTATTGGGGTAATTGCATTGGCTCTGGCATTAAGCTGACCATTATTCAACGGTTGTAACGGCTGTGACCGAAGTGAAGACATCTCAATGTTCTCGGAAATGTATATAAAATGCTACTAAGATAATGCAAGGTTGATGATTTTTGAAAAGAATATAATCCTTTCTGTGATGATGAGGTGATATTCTGTTGGCCAGTTTTCAGATTATTCTTTATAACTAGTGTTTATTACTTGTATGGAGAAGGTGGTTTTTGGAAGCTAACTGATTGGTTTTCTAATTCTGCCTTCTTTCTAACTCAAAATAATACCCGCTGAGATCTATTGGTAGTTGATTTTTTTTTTTTGCTTTCGTCTATTGAAGTTTTTTATTTACTTAAAGTGTCAAACTTCACAAATAATAATGTGCTTCAAATATAGATAGAAAACGATTGGAAACGGAACCTAATATGATGGAGTAAAGGAAGAAAGAAACCAAATGGAATACTAATGAAATATATAAAGGAATAATGAAGGTTCATTTATTGAAATTTTCAATAGTTAATACTATTAACAAAATAACACTGAAGTTTATGTTTTTGTTTTTTTTTTGTTGTTTACAATTTTCCCAATTGAGAAGGTTTTTTTGCAATAATTTTTGTTATTTGTTTTTCGTTCATCTCAATTGAGTAAATGTGTCACGTGATTTTCTTCAAATGAGATGTGTATAATTAATACTGTAGGATTTATTTATATTGCTACCCGATTAAGATAGACTTGTAAATAACAATAACATTCATTTTTTTGGAAAGAAGAGAACGACCCATAATCTATCCAGTTGGTTTAGGAGGTGTACATTTTAAGTAAGGTTTGGTATATGGTTTCGAACAAAAAGATTACATTCAGTTTGAACACTCTACATGAAATACTTTTCAATACAAATGTTGCTGAACAATCGATGGAGACGTTTAAAATAATCTTGAAAACCTCTGGATTGATGTTCAATCAACCTGTGTTTCGAATTGTTTTAATGTTTACTCTGTGGTCTTCTGAACTCTTATTTTCTAGTACTGTATGATGATAAAAGCTCGTTCTTGCATTCTAGAAAGATTTGGTTCCTAAAAAAGTTTTTGCGAGATTCTAAGAGACTATATTTTCAACAACATCCAACAACTTTGTGACATGTTTATTTTTTTTCTATTTGTATCGATCATATTGTTAATAGTTGTTGTGAATTACTCCTTATTTTGATTGTATTACAAAAGTCTGTATATTTGGTTCTTAACCATCTACTTCTAAATCAGTTAAATTTCCAGTTACATATTATACAAAGAATATTACAAATATCGAACAATGATCAATTTAAATAACCTTTACAACCAGGAGCTCCGCAGAGACATCTAATACGTTCTTCATCATTGGTTTCTCTTTCAAATTTATAATCATATGTTAGTTCTTCATTTGCTTCGATATCTCTTAAAGCATAAATAACAATTCTCTTTTTACCTTCAACCTTAATGATTTTAGCAGTACAACTCGGACTACAACAATGATTAATAAACCTAGCGATCCCACCTTTCTTCGTTGCATCAATAACAGTATTTTCATCAATTCTGAAAAGATAAGAAGACCCAATCCCAGTTTTCAAATAACTCTGTTCTCGCTGTTGAGCAACCTGCTGTCTGATTCTTTCCCCTACATATTCGATAATCATTTCCTTGGCGGCTATTGGTTCCATCGCATATAAACCCCAATTATGAATTGCTGATCTCGCAAACGTTACTGGCTTCTTACGCTTCGTCAATGCATTCAAACTCAATATTTCTGATTCTGAACCAATCTGAGCAGTAATGTCGGCTGCGAATCGTCTATTCTTCGCTCTATTAACACGCGAGCTTTGAATTGCATTATTGTCCATGGCCCTTTCATCGTCGTCATCTTCATACTGGATCGTCTTAAGTGGCTTGTGGATCTTTCTACGATGAGGTAGGTAATGGATTTTGTCAGCGTCATTGATTTTCTTATAGCTTTCACTACGGAATGATCCGGATTCCGATTCCAAATGAAGAGGAAGTGCTTCAATGTTTTCAACTTCTTCGGATATTTCTTGAGAGACATCTTTCGAGTTCTTTTGCTTCCAAGCCCAATATTCAATATTTAAATTTATAGAATCAACTTCAGCTTCCTTTAGTAGCTCTCTGGCGATC
>LQHL01001814.1:38072-52580 GCA_001655755.1 Hemisphaericaspora haegerdaliae
TCTCTGGCGATCTTCAAATCTTCTTTGTCCTTCAATACTTCTTGTAAAGCTTCCAAGTTAAATGGAGAGGGTATTGGATATTCAGGATACACAGTAGTAGGACCTTCTTCGGTTGGTTGAAACTTAAGATCAATCCCTGCATAATCAATTTCCATTTCAGATGGTTCTCCTTTCTCGAGTCTCTCTTGTATCTCTTCAACACTTGCTTTTTCTTCTTGTTCTTCTTCTTCTTCGGCAACTTCCATTTCCTCGTCAGATGATGACTCGTACAAGAATGTTCTAGCAGGCCTACTTCTCTTCTGTTTCTTGCTTGGCTTTTCCTCGTCTATCTCTTCCTCTTCAGGACTGGTCACAGCGCTGCTGCGTTCTCTCTTCAACGATACAACAGGCGTCACAGATCTGCTTGTCTCCTCTTCTTCCTCTTCTTCCTCTTCCTCGTCTTCTTCATTGTCAAAATTGAGAGCATGTTGCATAGGCACCAAATTTTTTCTTGGGTGTCGTTTCTTTAACTCGTTGGCTTTACCATCCAATTTCCTGAAGGATGGTAAGGATTGTTGTTGGCGTCTTTTTTGTTCGAGGATTGATAATGCGTCTTGCTTCAATTGATTATTTGATACGATCGCTTTTGGCTTGGCTTCTTCCTCTTTAGACTTGAGCTCCTCGACTAACTTAGGATAATGCTCGTGTCCAAGCATGTCCAAAATAGATGGAGCAATAATTCTTTCTCGAATATCCTTCGATAAAAATGTTTGGAATTCCTTAATCAAAATATTCGTTGCTTCTTCGATAAGATCGTTCTCATTTGTTGTTTCGGACGCTTCATCATCCTCGTTCGAAAAGCCCTCTGGAATTGATAATTCCATAAATAATCGATACTCAAAGAACTTTCTCCCATCTTCATTCACAAAGCATCTTTCACATTCCTTCAAAGAATTGAAAACAATATAGAACCCAGTTTTATCAGACAATACTCTGGTCCAGTCGTATTTATTGAGGACTCTTTTAATGTCATGAGAAGAAATTTTCTTGGTCGGCACGTACTTGTCGTGTATGAAAATATATGCACGATTCTTAATATATCTGCTTAAATCTTTCGGCATAAACACACCATTCACGATTTTATGTTCACGTCTGATTGAAAGTATTGTCGTATTAGGTTTATATTTTGCTGGAGGCTCGTCTCGACTTGAAACCTTGACCTTAGCCAATTCCGCTTCTTTATCTTGTATTTCTTTCTTTTTCTGTTCCTCTTTCTTTATCTGATCTTCTTTCTTCTTCTGTTCCTCTAATAATTGTTTCTGACGTCTCTTTTCCTCTTCATCTCTCTTTAACTTTTGGGCTCTCAACTTTTCTTTGGCTATTGCTATTTTCTTGCTCAAGAGTTCCCCCTCATTATCGTTCAAAGCTATCTTAAGAGGTACGCCGTCAACTTTTGGTAATTCTGCTCTGACTGTTTTAATCAATTGCTTGGCTAGTTTCATTGCCTTTTCAGCATTACCTTGAAACTTAAATGTTGCAATTCCTAAGGATACCCCATAATTTGGGTCATTAATAAATTTCATTTCTTCAATTTCATTTCCATAACTCTTGAAATAGTTAGACAAATATAATTCACTTGTTGTGGATGGAAGGTCCCAGACCATTAGTTGTGTAAGTGGAGCAGGACCCAAAGAGTCCTTATCAAAAACAAACTTTGGTTGGGGTAACTGCTTGAAGGGAAACTTCTTAGACTTCTTATTAGGCTTCTGGAAATATTGAGTCAAATGTGATAATCTTGGGTCAACTACTTCATTTGCACCGATAGATTCCCCATGAAATCTTATTTTTTTCGATTTCGTTTTCTTCTCAGCTTTGCTTAAATTTTTATCAAGTTCTGGGTCATAAATGACTTTATAATTCTTCTTTGGATCTACAGGTCGTCCAAATGGTATACAACCAGTATGATCTATATGAAATAACAATTTTTCAAAATCGAGGTCCTTTGGATTCTCTCCAGTTTCTACATCTGTTGACGGAAAATTCTTACGACCAACTTGCGACATTGGTGTATTCATTCCGGAAGACGTTACACTGTCGGATGATATATTATGACGTGGCGTCCTCGAGGTTTTCACTTCTGATGAGTGCAGAGCTCCATTCGAAGATGATTCTGCAGTGTATCGATTCTTGTTAATTTTATTCAGATTTATGCCATCTTTGAAATCATCCAGTCCTGGATACTTTCTATACTGTTCATCGTGTCTATAATTCGAACGATATCTATTATCTCTGTAGCCACCGCTATACCCTCTTTGGCTATAGCTGTTATTGTATGACATACCAAACTTAAGTAAAAGGTGTGACCTAGTTTTTAAACTTTTCAAACAAGTATTTCCCTCTTGACCTCGGTAGCCTTATATAAAAGTTTTCGATAAAATAAATAGATTAGGAAAAGTAATCTTGTTTGCTCTAGGTTTTGAATCGTCTATTAAGTATCCTGGTTATGATTACCTTAAAATGAGGAAGAGATCTTGGAGATTTATTGAGAGTTTATTTTTTTTTTGACATCTTTCGCGCGTTTCTGTGTTGAAGAATTGATGATGTTTCGAAATGGAAAATAGGGAGAAGACCACTAAAATTCTGGGAAATACATCAGCTTCTCAGATTCACCCTTACAGTTCATGTAGGGATATAGCTACTGGTTATAAGAACGTACAATAAGCTTTTAAAAACAAAACCTTTAAAATGAAAATATTTAAATGCAGCATTTGTTAACTGTAAAATGAAAATATGAAATAAATAGAAACACTAAAATACATTACTTTATCATTGAATCACTGAAATTGTGACCTTCCTTCCCCTTATCTACTTGGTTCTGATGTGCTTCAATGGACCTGCAGAATGGTAGAAGTTTGCAGAATAGTCCTTCTTTCTGAAATGTCTCTTCTTTGGTTCTTGAATATAGTAATCCCAACTTTGATTCTCTGCAAATTTGATGGCTGCTTCCTTGGTATCAAACTTCATTATGGTGCCTTGCATGTAATCGGCAGATCCTTGGTAACCCATTAAATCATTTTCCCATCTGTTTCCTTTACCTAAAACATCCCAATCTAACTTCCAGTTCCTAGTCCCAAAGGTACCAGATTGTGTAGCCGGCTTAGCTTCTTGGTAAATTCTGACAACTCTGTCAGTGACTAATTCTTTTGGTGCCCCAGAGACAACTTCGTTTCCAAAAAGGTTCACAGCTTCAACGATATCCTTCTGCTTTAAAACAATTGAATTTGAAAAGCAACGAACACCTCTAATTGGCAATGATCTTATGGATACCCTGGACAACATGTTTTCTTACTTGGTATTTCTGTTAACTAAACGCAACTAGTGATTGTTCCGTACTTTTGGCATTTTTTTCATTTTCATATTGTAATTTAATTTTCTTTCCTTCTGGTTGGTTCAATCAAAACTTTCAGGGAAGATTACCCGGATTGATTTGGCACGTGAATGACGGAAAATTGAAAGTTTAACAAACCTTTGTGACCTTTACCACCAATTATACTCTATCGAAGGTCACCAAAACCGTATTAATAAAGTATAATGGCATCAATACAAATAAAACAATCACTTCGAGATATTTTGCCTACACATCAGGGGGAATTTCCTCCAAAATTGTTGGAATATATTAGTTCCTTATATCAACTAAGCATTCGTAAGACTAGAGTGCTTCCCAATAAAGCTGAAATAGCAAGATATCATTTGTGCACGTACCTGGTTGTTGAAAAATACAAGGATGTATTTGGTTTACCTGAACCAGATGTAAGTCGTATTCCAATTCAACCGAAATTGGCGTCAAAATTATTAGATGATTTTAGTGATTTCATAGATCAAATATCTTCCGCTGCCTCGACACCTAGATCAAGCCCTAAGAAAAGCAAAGTTAGTTTCCAAGAGCCCATTACACCTTCACGCACATCTTCGGCGGCAAGCTATACACCTGCTTCGGGATCTCCTTTAAAACGGATGAGACAGATTCGAGATGAAGATACTACTGATGGTGCCCCACCAAATAAAAAGAGATCAGAGAATCTAAAAGACATTCAATCTCCATTCAATCCCAAGAAGGTTCAAAGTCCGTCTAAGACTTTAGAAGAAATCTCACCCAAAAAGCAATATAATTCAAGGACTTATGATAGAAAAAAAGTACTGATTATAGATTTCATAACATTCTGCAACAATTTTCATATTCCGGCCAACATAAGTGCCAAAATGGTACAGACCTTCCTTGTTCATAAACATAAATTTGCAAAGAAATCGGAATGGTTGCTTGCGGCGGCGATTGTTCATGCGGCATATATTCGAATTAACAACAAGCTCTTATCTGCTAAAGTCGGAGCCAAAAGTCAATTTTTGAATTTGCTTCTTCAATACCAAAAAGGAGGATTAATGAAAAGCAATACTCAATTCTGGTGTGATACGGTTAATGTCTGGATCAAAGATGAACTGTGGGTCATTGAAATCGAAGAGAAGTACATGTATGGACGTGAAACTATAGAGGATGCCAATGACACCGCAGAAACGAGAGCGAAAATTGGAGAAGGTTGGGATCTAATGGAACGATTTGGAACTATGCTCAATGGAGAAATGATATTTGAATCTAATAGTCAAAAGGAATATTATGAGACTTGGGCAGGCAATGCTTTGCAAAGCATTTAAACTTTATTCAGTTCTATCTCAAGGTGGACATATAGTAATTATATAATCGAAGTCTTGTAAATGACCGTTCCAGTTACTGTAATAATTCATAGGCACATGATAAATTCACTAAATCGCCAAAGAAATCAACTACAAAAACCTAAAAATGTGGTTAACTCATTGGTAGTAAAATTATCTCTCGTCAAACATTCTTGTGTGAGCTTATTATATCTCCAATCTCCTGTAAATCTCACCAATTTCCTCATCACAAAAAAAAAAAAATTCGATAGATCTGAATTAATACAAGATCAAATTTGTTATATCCCAGCTTCTTGGAAATATTTTATAAGATAATAGAAGAAAGGTTGCAAATGACAACAAAGAGAGATGCTGATCTCGTCATGAACGGGCAGACAAAGAGGAGACTCATAAGTGAGCAAGATGAAGAGAGTGAAACCTCCGATTATTCAGACATTGAACACCCAGTATTTGATGTACCAGTGACGAATAACAATACTTGGCAAGAAACCATAACAAAAGTGGTCAAATCAGTTGTTTCTGTCCATTTTTCACATGTTTCATTTTTTGACACCGAAAGTGCCATTGTCAGTGAAGCAACAGGATTCGTAGTTGATATTGAGAGAGGCTTAATTCTTACAAATAGGCATGTTGTTGGCCCTGGCCCTTTTACAGGATATGTTGTTTTTGATAATCATGAGTCAGTTGATGTTAAACCAATTTATAGGGATCCAGTGCACGACTTTGGGTTCTTAAAATTTGATCCAAAAGAAGTGAAGTATATGAAACTTGGACAGCTTGAATTGGTGCCTGAGTTAGCTAAAGTTGGAACAGAAATTAGAGTTGTGGGTAATGACGCAGGTGAGAAATTGTCAATTTTAGCTGGTATTATCTCTAGATTGGATAGAAATGCACCGGAATATGGGTCTTTGACGTATAACGATTTCAATACAGAATATATTCAAGCCGCCGCGTCTGCTACTGGTGGATCTTCTGGCTCTCCAGTAGTCAATGAAGATGGAAAGTGTGTTGCTTTACAAGCAGGTGGTTCTTCTGAAGCTTCTACTGATTTTTTCTTGCCAGTTAGTAGACCATTGAGAGCTTTAAGATGTATCCAAGAAGGTATTCCAATCAGCAGAGGTGATATACAAGTCGAATGGCAATTAAAACCATTCAATGAATGTGTTAGATTGGGGTTAACAGCTGAGGCGGAATCGAAAGCTAGAGAATTATTCCCTGAAAAAATCGGTTTACTTGTCGCTGAATTGGTGTTACCTGAAGGTCCAGCTAACGATCTTATTAAAGAAGGAGATTGTTTGGTATCTATCAATGGGGAGTATATCTCTACGTTCATTAGGGTTGATGAAATCTTGGATGCCAATGTAGGTAATGAATTGGAATTTGTTGTTCAAAGAAGTGGAGAAGAGATAAAACAAACTATCAGAATTGGTAATCTTCATGACATAACACCAGATAGATATGTTCTGGTAGCTGGGGCAACTTTCAACAATTTGTCATACCAAATTGCTAGATGCTTTGGTTTACCGGTCAAAGGTGTATATGTTTGCAATGCCTCCGGGTCGTTCGAATTCTCCCCGCAGGAATATTGTGGTTGGTTATTGGAAACTGTCGATGATCAACAAGTTAGTGATTTGGATGAATTTGTTGAAGTCATGAAGAAGATCCCAGATTGTGCGAGGGTTCCAATCACTTATCGCCATGTATCTGAAATGCATTCAGAGTATGTTCAAACTATATATATTGATAGACATTGGGATAGTTCCTTCAGGATGGCTGTCCGTAATGATGAAACTGGTTTATGGGATTTTACAACTCTTCAGGAAAAACCTTTGCAACCTATAGTAGCAAAGCCTCACGATGCAAAGTATATCGATATACCTTTTAGTGATGATTCCAAAGACGGTTGTTCAACATTAATAAGATCATTTGTTCAAGTTAGAACTATCTCTCCAAATGCCATGGATTCTCATCCGTTCAGGAAAGAAATATGTTACGGGGTTATTGTTGACGCAAGCAATGGATTTGTTTTGGTTTCCAGAAGATATGTGCCTCATGATATGTGCGATATTTTTGTGATATTTGCTGAATCGATTGATCTTCCGGCAAAAGTTGTATTTATGCATCCACACCTCAACTATGCAATTGTTAAGTATGATCCATCCTTGGTTTTAGCGGAGGTTAAGACTCCTACATTTGGAAGAAATGCATTGCAAAGAGGTGACAAATCCTTTTTCATTGGATACAATTACAATTTGAGAGTAGTTACTGAAGATGTTAAAATCAGTGCTGTGTCTTCGTTGAATGTTACTGCCAGTTCAATGGCTCCACGTTATAGAGGTACAAACTTGGAATGTGTTTTGTTGGATAGTAAAATCTCTCACGAATGTGATGCTGGTGTTTTAGCTGACAACGATGGTACCGTTCGTGCATTTTGGTTGACGTATTTGGGTGAAACTAATGAGCAAATGTATCATATGGGATTGGACGTTACGGATGTTAAAGATGTAATTGATTTGTTGCAAGCCAATAAGATTCCAAAGAATTTAAGAATACTTGATTCTGAATTTGCTTCGGTAACCGTCTTCCAAGGGAGAACTAGAGGTGTTCCTCAGGAGTGGATTACAAAGTATGAAGAAGAATCCCATGATCAAATCAAGTTCTTGTCCGTTGATAGAGTAGCTGCTCCAAGTATTGGTCAGAGCTGTAGTCCGTTAAAAACTGGTGATATCGTTCTTTCAGTTAATGATAAGTTAGTTCAAAATATGAGAGATTTCAGTTGCATGTATGAAGATAAAAGCTTGGAATTCCGAATTGTTAGACAAAAGAAGGAGATAACCTTACAGGTACCCACCATTGATACTAGTACATTGGATACTGCACATGTGGTATATTGGTCTGGGGTACTTCTTCAGACTCCGCACTATGGAGTAAGACAATTGATGAAGAAAGTTCCTTCCGAAGTTTATGTAACTGAAAAATCTCCTGCCGGTCCTGCTCAGCAATATGGCATTCCACTTATAACTTTTATTACTCATGTCAATGATCAAGAGACCAAAGATCTCAGTACCTTTGTTAGTGTTGTGAAAGAAATCCCTGATCGCACTTTTGTTAAGTTAAGATTGGTTACTTTTGATAACATCCCGGTTGCAACAACCTTGAAAACTGATTACCACTACTTCCCAACTTCTGAGTTCAAGAAGTCAGCTTGCTCAGAAAAATGGGTAGAGACAGAGCTTAATAGAACATAGATTTTTTGTATAGTAAAAGTAATACATTTATAAAAGTTATATGATAACATTGGACTCTTTAACCGCGTTTATTCAAACTATATACATGCTTTGGATGCTATTTATGTCTATGATGGATACCAGTTATCCATCGTCATAAAGTATTAAATTATTGCCTCGTGATATAAATGCTCATTTTCTTTAAATGACCGCCCTTGGCAGTAACTTTCACTTTATTGTCTAAATGACTTATTGATGGTGCACTGAATCTTCCGTTTCCATGATTTCTACCAGCTGGCTTTCTCTTTAAACCTGTACCTCTGATGATCATTCGGTTAGCAATGGCACTACGGGATTTCATCTTATTTCTAGTTTGCATTAAGCAGTTCGTTACTGGCTTCTTTCCGAAAATGGAACGACCAGCATTCTGAATCAAGTTTAAAAACATATTGAATTGCTAGAAAGTCGTTGTTGAGCACAGGCACTTTTGAATATGAAGTTTTCAATCCCCAATCAAAAAAATTTTTATTTACGTGATATTGGCTGGTACACGACCATTTTAAAACCCCAGGGATTTAGATATCTGTATAATATAACACCACCGATGAGATGACCTTTTTATCTATTAACCTAATCATCTTCGTCTTCACTTGATGAATATCCTCCAATGATATTGATGCTACTTTTGGTTTCTTCTCTAGTTTCTTTCACATCCTTTGCGCTGGTTGAATTTTTGTTTTCATTTTCGGCAGTGCCTAATGATGACGACACTTTCGTTGTTAGTTTACTTCGCTCTCTTTTGATTATAATTCTTGGGTGCTTATTATTTTGCTGTTGCTTCTTAATGACATTAGATGTTCTTATATTTGGTTGATTTGATTTCTTGTTTGCGTCTTGTAGATGCTTGAATTTTCTAACTTCAATTGCTTCATGATGTCTTAGTTCTCTTTCCTTTTCAATATCTCTCTGTCTCAATTCTTCATAGAATTGGGCAGCCTCTTCGTCTAGGATATATGATGAATTTTGAGCCTCGAGTTTTTCTCGATATTCGTTGATTTTCCTTTCTATTTATTGTTAGTAACCTCTTAATAATCAAGAAACAGGTGTGGGGACAACAAAATCATACCTTTATTTTCTTTTAGTTGCTGCTTCAAGGTCTTTCTCTCTCCTTCGTGGTCATCATGTCCTTCTGCTTGCATTATATATAGGAGAATGTGAATTGTGGTGAGCTCCTCAAAGATTTTTGAGAATCGGAATTTCTAAAGATGAGCGGAAAAACAAAAAGACTTGTACTTATATATTCGGCATTTTTATTATATAAATAATCTATTTAATCAACAATATAAATACGACCTTCATATGGAGATAAGACACCATGATCAATCTGGTCTTTTGGAACATTTGAGTGGACCAAGTTGAATTCACCATTGATCAATTGATCAAATTTAATGGCATCGGTAGAAAAGTTGAGAACAATATAAGCTTTTGGAGACTTGCTGTCAGGTAATTCTTTCAAATAAGTAAAAGTATTCTTGTTATCAACGTCCAAAACTTTGAAAGTACCATAGATGAATAAATCTTTGTATTCCTTTCTTACTTTCAAAGATGTTTTCCAAAAATTTAAAAGTGAGTTTTCATCATCGACTTGTGACTTAACATTAATTTCTCTATAATTGTCATTGACTCTTGTCCAAGGTTCAACAGTTGAAAACCCACCAAAATCGGAATCGTCCCATTGAACTGGAGATCTGGAGTGATCTCTGGAAACATGGTTGATAATATCTATAAGTTTAGCTTCCTTGTCTTTGAAGTCTGGGTCGTTACCATACTTTTCCTTGAAGGCATTGTAGTAGTTGACGGTATTAATATCCTTATACTCATCGATTGACCAAGATCTAGGTAAATTGGTCATACCAATTTCTTGACCTTGGTAAATGAAAAGGGTACCAGTTAAGGAAGATTGTAACATTGAGATTAATTTTGCACTTCTATCATGATACTTAGCATTACCAAATCTTGATACAGATCTAGGTTGATCGTGGTTTTCAATGAAAACAGTTGACCATGCGTCTGTTCCTTCAGTAAACTTACATTGATTCTCGACAGCTTTTTTAAGTTCTTCTAAAGTCCAGCCTTTGTATCTGAATCTGTCTCCATGGTTTGATCCTAATTCAACGACATCAAATAAGAACAACATGTTCATTTCCTGTTCAGCGGCACTCACATATTGCAAAGCTTGTTCTCTAGAACAGTGACCAACCTCACCAACAGTCATGACATCATACTTTGAAGTGACTTTGTTGAACATTTCCTTGTGGAATTCATGAATTCGTGGACCATTATTGGTGTATAACCCACTTGGTTGATATTCTTGGTCCTTGAAGACAATAGGAGCATCTGGAAATTCTTGATCTTTTGAATACATACCAGCTGTATCGATTCTGAAACCATCAACACCACGGTCAAACCAGAATTTTAAGGCGGTCTCGTAGATTGTATGTCTAACTTCCTCGTTTTCCCAATTCAAATCAGGTTGAGATTTGGCAAAAAGTTTTAAATAGTATTCACCGGTAAGCTCATCAAATTCCCATGCAGAACCGGAAAAGTGAGACATCCAATTGTTTGGTGGTTGTTTGTTTCCATCAGCATCATATTTTGGTTTTTTCCAAATGTACCAATCTCTCTTTGGATTGGTCTTTGAAGATCTGGATTCCTTAAACCAGTCATGTTCTGAAGAAGTATGGTTAATAACCAAATCACATATAATTTTCATGTCCCTTTCATGACAACCATCGATCAACTTTTGCATATCTTCTAAAGTACCAAATTGAGGATGAATTTGATTGTAGTCAGAAATGTCATAACCACAATCATCGAAAGGACTCAAATACATTGGACTCAACCAGATAATATTGACACCAAGATTTTTAAGATAGTCTAAAGTGGAAATAATCCCTGGAATATCACCAACACCATCTCCGTTTGAATCCTTGTAAGAAGCTGGCCAGATTTGATAGATTGTAGCGTCCTTCCACCAAGCGTATTTAATGGTCATTTTTATAAAAGTATAGTTTAGTAGTCAAGAAAAGTTGTCTTGAATATGATGGATTTCAAAATTTGGTTATTCTGGGGAAGAGATTGATTCTTATATGAATTAAGCTAAAGCAATGGACAATAAGACATCTCGGAAAGATATATTTCAAATTCCCCCAAACTTCTTTTTTCAAGTTGCATTGAACTTCAGTATATTTAACTCAAAGATATCCCTTATGGATGAATGCTCGCTCAATTGCTCGCGAATTTTTTTGGTTGCAAAATAATTACTTCGGATTAATTTAATTTCTGTTTGCCAAGAAAGATCGGAAATTCTCTCGCATTATTCAGTTGTAAGATAAAAGAAAAAAAATTAGGGTTAGTTTCTCGGAATAAAGTTTAGGTGGAGAAAGGGAAAAAAAGAAATTTTTGTTACGTGGGTTCCATTTATTACCTACAAATGATGGCGGTTCCAATCAAGCTTTACAGTAGCTTTATTTTCTAGAAATTGTTTTAGCGATATATTCAGCGATCTATTCAACGATTGATTCGGCGTTATACTCAGCGATATATTCAGCGATTTACTTAACGATTTATTTGGGGTTTTTTTTCTGCGAGAGATCATACGGCAAATCTAGATACGTATGAAGAATAAGCCATACTTGGCTATTTTAAGAAGGTATTCAGAAAATACACATATACGCAGGTGATCAAAAATCGCTCAATAAATGAATTGTTTAACATCAACTCTACGTCTATATCTCTATACGAAAGAGGTATTTAGCAATATTAGTCGCAAGTAGCTTCGTTTTTTTCTATTTTTGCAAAAGCTTCGTTAGTTAGGAGTCTGGGTTAATCGGATAAGGTGACATTATAAAATCTGGGTCAAGAAAGTATTGCTATTGCCGTCTTTCATCTCCACTTGTTTAACCTTTAAAATAGAAAAAGTCTAACCCTGAATTTTAAGATATTTTCTGTTTTATTGTCTATTGTTCGTCGGAAAAAATTCTTGGAGGTGGGGATATTACCAGGGTTTAGATCGCTTATTGGATATTTTGATATAGAATTGATTGTTCCACTAATTCAATTGTTTAGTAGTTGGGAGTTTCTCGGGGTATTCTATTGTTTTTGATGTTGCGAGATATTTTGCGTCCCCAACTTTTGTTCTGTGTTAAAAGTCGCTTATTGATTTGTTTCAATTTTCTGTTGTACAACATGTTTTCTTTTCCGATTTTGCAATAATGTTTGATTACTCTATCAAACATGTAATGATATAGAAGTCAACCCTTGGTGGTTAATCTGTGTGTCAATAATTAGCAGAATGAAAACATTGAGGGATGGGAAGAGTACAATAGATACAATATCGGATTATCTCAAATGGATGTGGTGTGTACACTATTGTTTAAGGTTTTTTTTGACTCGTTTATTTTTTCGGGGAATCTCCCACTACGATTAAAAAATAAAAAAGAAATTTCTGTCTTGATGGACGAAATCTCCACAAAATCAAACCTTTCCCACCAAGTTGAATCACACCAGATTAGACAACTTTGCTTCTTCTTGCCCCGATGTGATCAGTATTCCTGTGGGTGGTTTGATTTGAAAATTTTAGATATAAAAGGTTATCAAAATTCTCCTTTATTGTTTATAGACTCTTCAATCTTTTGTATCAACACACTATCCAAATAGCAACGATGTCAACTGATAGTTTTGAAGATATCAAGCCAAAGACAAAAATCGAGTCAACCACTATTACAACCACTGATGCTGAGGTAGAAGATTATATAGCCAAATTTTTGGATATGTCCAATGAGGCTAAAGCCAATGATCAAAAGGAAAAGCTGATGCCACTTAGAGAATGTATCAAGACATTCCCTAAGGCAGTAATGTGGTCGGTAATTCTTTCTACTGCTTTGATTATGGAAGGTTATGACACAAACTTATTAGCTAGTTTTTACGCTTATCCTGGTTTTGCTAAGAAATTTGGTGATTGGTATCCTGATATTCAACAATATCAAATCCCAGCTCAATGGCAAACTGGTTTGTCAATGGGTTACCAAGTGGGTCAAATGATTGGTCTTTTCATTGCCGGTATATTTGCTGATATTGTTGGATATAGAAAGACTTTGTTACCTTGTTTAATTTCTTCAATTGGTTTGATTTTTATTCAATTTTTTGCTCCAAACCGTGAAGTGTTATTGTTATCATACATATTATTGGGTATAAACTGGGGTTCCTATCAAACCATTACTGTAACATATGCGTCTGAAGTTGCACCAACAACACTTAGAGTTTATCTTACTACTTATGTCAATGTATGTTGGGTATTTGGTCAATTGATTTCATCAGGTGTTATTAAAGGTATTTCAACAATGGATGCACCACATGCCTATCGTATTGCATTTGCTATTCAATGGATTTGGCCAATTCCTTTAGCAATTGGTGTTTACCTTGCTCCTGAATCACCCTGGTTTTTGGTCAAAAAAGGAAGATTACAAGAAGCTAAGCACTCTCTTTGTAGATTATTGTCCGAAAATGAGCATTTACCAAAGAAGGAAGTCTTAGCTGAAAACATGTTAACCAAGATCCAAATGACAGTTAAGGAAGAAGACGCACTCAGTGCAGGTGTCAGTATTAAAGATTGTTTTGTTGGTGTTAATGCTAGAAGAACTAGAATTGCTGCTATCACTTGGTTAATTCAGAGTATTACTGGTTCAAGTTTAATGGGGTATTCCACTTATTTCTATACTCAAGCTGGTTTAGCAACATCAATGGCTTTCACTTTCTCTATTATCCAATACTGTTTGGGAATTATCGGTACTGTTGGTTCCTGGTTCTTGGCTAGAAAGATGGGTAGGTTCACCATCTACTTTGGTGGTTTATGTTGCATGGCTGTCTTGTTATTGCTTGTTGGTGGATTAGGTACCTCTTCATCCAAAAACGTAAGTTGGGGGGTTGGTACCATGATTTTAATCTATACTTTTGTTTATGATTTAACTATCGGACCTTTATGTTACTGTATAGTTGCAGAAATGCCTTCTGCCAGGTTGAGAGCTAGAACCGTTATGTTGGCTAGAAACTTATATAACCTTGCAGGTATTATTGTTGCTATTATCACTCCATATATGTTGAATCCAACTGAATGGAACTGGAAGGCCAAGACTGGTTTCCTTTGGGCTGGTATTACCATCTTATCTTGCATTTGGGTGTGGTTTGAATTGCCAGAAACTAAAGGTAGAACCTACGCTGAATTGGACAAATTGTTCCATGAAAAGGTTCCTGCTAGAAAGTTCAAGTTCACAGAAGTTGATACATTTGATGCTTGTGAAATGATGGAAAAATTAGGAGAAAATGGTGTTAAGCTGTTTATTCAACAAAAGGAACATGTTGGTGAGGAGGATGCCTTTTATTCTATTGAAGCTAAAGAATCCCATTAATTTCACTTGAGAGGAAAGTCTATCATTTCGATATTACATAATTTCATTTCTTGATTATCCAAATAGTGTTTGGATATATTATATTTCATATAAGTTGTTTTAGATAAGTA
>LQHL01001666.1:4307-19716 GCA_001655755.1 Hemisphaericaspora haegerdaliae
CAAAAAAAAAAAAAAAAATCGAATCAGATATTCCGTTACTCAAGTCACCAACCAACAATGCTGTCCAAGGGAGAAACTACCGAGATCCAACAGCTAGTCGCCCATTATTTACAGGAGAATGGCTATCTTGAAACGTTAAAACAGTTCGAATATGAATTTGGATCTCCAATTGAACCAAAGAAACTAATGGATGAATCATTAACAGATATTATTAAAGATCGTGTCAATTTCAAACAGCTCTCCAACCAATTCGAAGATGAAATTAAACTATATGAAGATCATGAATCATCTGATATTAAGGATATTGTGGATACTCAATTTCGTCATTGGATAAGTCCAAGTCCAAACCATCGTAAAAGTTTAATTGATATCGATGGTCTTGTTATTAGCTCAAATCATAACAATGGACTAGTATATTTAAGTACTAGCACTTCGAAAGTATACGTACTTGAAGATAGTGGAAAGTTCCTTCACCACACCAAGTTTGACGTGGTTATCAAGCAAATTATACCGTTGGAAGATGATTTGCTATTGTTTGTGGGGATGAATGGGATGTTCTATCTATCTGAATGGCAAGGCGAAAGTTTGAAGACTATTGACGAATACCAAGCTCACAAACGATTAATTGTAGACGCGAAACGTATCACTTTTGAAAATGTCGATTATATTGTAACATTAGGATGGGATTTTTACTTGAAATTGTTCAGGTTAGAAAATAGAAAGTTTACTGCTATATCAGAGTTGAAGTTGCAACAGCAAGGTACTTGCTTTGATGTGATCAATTATCAAAATGAACTAGTGATAGTATTGGGAAAATTAGAAAATACATTGTTAGACATAATAGTAGTTGAAGAAGATAAATTGAAGTTGCTATATAAGATTTCATTGAACGACGCTCAGTTCACTTCGTCTAGCTTTTCACCAAGATGTATAACTATCCAAAATGCTGGTATCCCAGTAATTGCAGTAGCCACATCCCACGAGCCATATATGAGACTAATTGTAGTGTCCTTAAAAGATATCGAGAAAATTCAAAAAGAAGGAGAAGAGCCACCAATCAAGAGAAATCAGATAATCAAGAATTTGAATACAATGTCACCACAAGATAAGTACTCACAACCAATAATAGCCTGGAGATTAATCGACCCAAACGTTACTCATGCAAAGAATAGTGGAATTTGGATTATGGGTGATGACGGAGTTATTCGTGGAATTGATTTATTACTAGATAAACCTGTTATTGTATTACATGATGCACATCAAGGTAAAATCAAGGATTTCTTGACGTTTTTCGATAATCAATATAATGAACGATTGATTTCATGTGGAGTAGACCGTGAAATTATAATTTGGAAATAAGGAAATAAGGAAAGAAAAGTAAAAGAGTTTGACTAAAAAACGGTAAGTTTACCGATAAGATGAGCTTTAGTATTGATGTTTGGATTATTCTGTGGGGACAGAAGGAGGGGAAAAAAACCGGGTTCCTGGCGGGATACTCCCAATGGAATCCTCGGTCTAAACAGAAGTCACCAAAAAAAAAATTATTTGCCACATGCCGATAGAGAGAGTACCTCGGTAAATTTTCTTGAAGGTGTTCATGATTGTTAGGAAAGTTAGCCAGTTTCTTGGAACCTATTATATTCATTGCCTATTCATACAAGAAGATATATATATACTACTACTTTCTTTCCGATTCATCCTATTGGTAGTGAACAGTGTCATATTACTATTTAAAGTTATCGAAGTCTTTTTTACTGCAAAAAGTTTTTATTTTTTTTATTTCAAATTTACCCCATCAGCAAAGATTGTTAATTTCTTAATTATCCGAGCGTATTACCAGTCTCTTTTGAAATTCACCCACAGTTCTTTACTCCCGATATATAACTGGAAAATTCCACAGATTTACAAATTATACATAAAACTATATATCCATTATATTTATTTATTTATTTATTACTGACTTTATTCAAACACAATCAATCCATTCTCCTCTTCGAATCAAGCAAGATATCAATAGGTCATGGCATCACTTACTCCATTAGAAAAAGCAGCTTCTGGTGCTTTGGCATCTGCAATCGCAAACACTTTGATCTATCCTTTGGATTTAAGTAAAGTTTTAATTCAAACTCAAGTCAAGAAGAAACCACTTAAAAGGTCCCGTTCGGCAGATGAATCAGGCATTCCAACTCCACCTTCAGATTCAGATATGGAAGATTCTGTCTACAAACAAACCTTAACCGAAGAAAACGATTTAAAATATAAGAACACTATTGATGTATTAAAGAAGATATACGCTAAAAAGGGTATTTTAGGTTGGTACCATGGATTATTCACCACTGTATGGGGTTCAGCAGCACAAAATTTCTCTTACTTTTACTGGTATTCCTTAGTTAAGAAAATCTATGCCAACTTATATAAACATATTCCGGGCCATAAACCTTCCACATTCATGGAATTATTGTTAGGTGCAGTTGCTGCTGCAATCTCTCAATTGTTCACAATGCCAATTGGTGTTGTTACCACTCAACAACAAACAGATAAACATCATAGAACGTTGGGTCAATTAATCAAGGAAATCTTGGATCAAGACGGTATTACCGGTTTATGGAAAGGTTTAAGAGTTTCTATGGTCTTGTGTATAAACCCATCTATTACTTATGGTTCATATGAACGTTTGAAACAACTATTGTTTGGAAACAAGACATTCTTAAATCCTTTGGAAAGTTTCTCCATTGGAGTTTTAGCTAAATCAATGGCAACCATCGCTACTCAACCATTGATTGTGTCCAAGGCTATGATGCAAAAGAAATCAAAGGCCACGAAGAAGAAGTCAGGCGAACAATCTGGCGACGATGACGAAGAAGAAGAAGATATCAAATTTGATCATTTCACCCAGGCATTGTCTCATTTATGGCATACTGAAAAATTCAGAGGATTGTACAAGGGAATTGCCCCACAATTATTAAAGGGTGTCTTTGTTCAAGGTTTATTGTTTATGTTCAAAGATCAAATCGACTTGTTATTCTTATTCTTGTTGTCTTTGATCAAACGAAAGGCAGGCTCCAGTCGTAAATTAGCTTTATAGTTTAGATTATATTTATTATTCCATTCTTTTATTGAAATATACATGTTGTTGTAATTTGAAATATTTGTTGATTCTGGCCATTTGTAGATGTACTTTACTGACCGCAAGTCAATATAAAACTGATATCATCTAGATATCCAAAACATTGAATCTGGGTTTCCAAGACATTAGGGTTATTGCCCTCCCATACCCTCGCACACGTGATATATTTTTATGCACACTTGGAGATATCGCATCCAAACTTCAATACATAAACATTTTAGTCAAGCGCACGCATAACATCACAGTTTTTCTGTTATAGTGTGCCCTGATGGTAACACTTTTTTTCTGCCTCCATACATTGAGGTCTCACCCTAGTCACCAAAGTCTCAGCCAAACAAAAAAATCTTACTAGAAAAAAAATTTTCATAGATTCTTTCAGAGTTTTCTTTCTTTTAATCAACAAAGACATTAATTCAATATGGGTAAAGGTAAACCAAGAGGTCTTAACTCTGCTAGAAAATTAAGAGTTCACCGTCGTAACAACAGATGGGCTGATCAATCTTACAAGGCCAGATTATTAGGAACTGCCTTCAAGTCTTCTCCATTTGGTGGTTCTTCTCACGCCAAGGGTATCGTTTTAGAAAAGATCGGTATTGAATCTAAACAACCAAACTCCGCTATTAGAAAGTGTGTCAGAGTTCAATTAATCAAGAACGGTAAGAAGGTTACTGCTTTCGTTCCAAATGATGGTTGTTTAAACTTCGTTGATGAAAACGATGAAGTCTTATTAGCCGGTTTCGGTAGAAGAGGTAAGGCTAAGGGTGATATTCCAGGGGTTAGATTCAAGGTCGTCAAGGTCTCTGGTGTCTCTTTATTAGCTTTATGGAAGGAAAAGAAGGAAAAGCCAAGATCATAGATTTACTACTATCGATATTATATTTATATTTTCATTTCCAATGACGAAACATAGAAATGCATAAGAAGAAGAGGAGAGATCGTTTAGCATATATTTGAAATATTGAATGAAATATAAAAAAGGAAAGTGGGATTTATAGTTAATTTTACGAAGGAATTTCAATGTACATTTATTCATTATAATCTTTGATTAATAGTTGAAGCTTTTTTGAGAGATATCAAGTATTCATAAATTTTCGACTTTAGTTTTTATTATATTCATTTATTTTTCATTCCGACAAATCGTCTTTCTACTTCTTGTTATTATCGAGTTCATGTATGGTCGTATAATTTTAAATTTACGTGTATATTCAGAAAAGGTCTTGAAGCATTTGGAAATCACCAAGTATGAATCTGAAAGTCATGTAGAAGCATCTCTGTATTTGATAACACGCTTTTGCAAAGAATATTTTACAGCTTCGTACATTGATATTATTATATTACATTCTTACATTTAAAGTTGCAAAAAAGAGATGATTCAAACTCCTAACCCCCTACCTTCAATTGAAGGACCACCCTTCTTAGAAATCTTCTTCTTCGCACTCATCAGGGTTAACTTTTGGTTGATTCTTCTGAACCTTTCGTCGTTACCAGCACTTCTGGATTGCTGTCTTCTCAACAAACTAACATCAACCTTAGGTGCAATTTTATAAGCAGCTGTTCTGGCACTTGGGATAGCCGCTCTCTTTCTTCTTTCTGCATTTTCTTCATATAAG
This sequence comes from Hemisphaericaspora haegerdaliae, assembly GCA_001655755.1. Taxonomy (NCBI): domain Eukaryota; kingdom Fungi; phylum Ascomycota; class Pichiomycetes; order Serinales; family Debaryomycetaceae; genus Hemisphaericaspora; species Hemisphaericaspora haegerdaliae. The sequence goes on from LQHL01001666.1 coordinate 9,045, forward strand.
GTCTTGGCTTCCTTACGTTTCGTACCTCTTGCGCTTGCCAATTGATTAGAGAATCTGCTCTTAGCATATTCGTTGAATTGGATGGTACGATCCTTGTAAGAATCGGATTTGTTCAAAATTGGCCTAGTCCAGTCCCCGATCAACCTATCGACAACTTTTTTTAAAGCTGGTTCGGTTCTTTTAGAACGTTGATAAAAAACTAACACCTTCCCGATACTTGAAGCAACTAAATGATCAGTCTTGATTGGCAAACTTTCCAAGGCATAGATTAGTTCCTTTTGAATTTGGTAAGCTGGCATACTTGCATCAGGTAATGGTTCTAACCATAATCTAACTGCTTCCAATAAGTTGTTATCCAAAATTGAAATCGCCAAATCAGCACGAGACAATATATCGGTAACTTCCTTCAATAATTTCAACTTCTCAGTTGCAATTTGGCCTTGGGAATTCTTTTCTACGTCCAAATTGGCAGCTTTGATCATTAAATCCTTCAAATGATCAATTTTATCATCTTGCATTCTTTCAATATCATCTTCATCCGCCTTTCTTCTTCTAGTAGATTTGGAGCTCATGGCCGCATTCATCTTTTCTTCTAACAACATTCGTTTTCTCATTTGAGGATCAGCATGGATGCTTACGCTTGAAGAAGACTGTTCATCATCTTCGTTAGCTGGTCTAGAGATATATGATCTGTTTTCTCTAGATGCTGGAATATCTTCATCGGGGGACCCTCTTTTTGCTTTTCTGACAATCTTCTTTTTCGTGATTTCCGTTTCTTCTTGTTTTAACTTATGTGATTTCATAGAACTGTATATATTATCATCTTCATCGTCATCTACTTCTTCGTCATTGACAAAGCCTTCGCTCTCTCTTTTAATAGGACCAGTCGTTTCTGGTTCGGAAGATGGCTGTTCATTCGACGATTGTAGTTGTTCATTTGCCTCTTCTTGTTGGTTCTGTTGTTCTTCTTCCGGTTCAACTCCATCCAGTGGAATCGTAGTGAAGTCTTTTAACGGATCATCGCTCATTGTTGATATTTGTAAATTTATTTGATCTGCCAGATATGAACTTGTTGACAAGAATTCTAATGTCTGTTCAAAAGATTTTCTTTTTGGTAGAGGATGGAAAGAAATTTGTCGTGGGAAGTACAATCTGTTTGATTTCAAAAACCTAGCGAAAAACTTCTGCAAAATTTCATTCTACAAAAATGGACTTGCCATCATCCAATTGAAATATTAGGGGGTGGATCAGAAAGAAAACCATGTCTCAATACATCGGTAAGACAATCTCATTGATTTCAAATAAAGGATTACGTTATGTTGGTCTTTTAGACAATATCAATGCGGATGATGCAACCGTTGCCCTTAAATCAGTTCGTATGTTTGGTACTGAAGGTAGATTAGCCAGCCAAGGTAATCCAAACTTGGAAGTTCCTCCTGGAAGTGACGTTTATGATTATGTCGTCTTTAGAGGGTCTGACGTCAAAGATTTGTCTGTTTTAGATATTCCTCTTGATCAAGTTAAGCCTGAAGTCTATGCTCCAACTGGGTATTACGCACCACCTCCCATGACACAAACTGCTGCTCCAACGGGAGCTTCTAGCGATAACGTTCCAGTAGCTACTACCACTACTTCAGCACCTGTTGCTGACCAAACCTCCCCAAAGGCTGATGCTGTTAGACCTCATCCAGAACAAAGATTACAAGCCGCAGCACCAACTGATGCTGCTGCTGCTGCTTCTCCAAAACCGCAACCAACTAGGACAGAAAAACCAGAAGATGAAACTCCGACCAGAACTTCTGGTGTGTACGATTCAGTACCTGACGCAAGGCCAGGGTCCGGCCCAGTTCCTCGCTCGCCTCGCGAACATAGTGCTCGTCGTTCATCATCTTCAAAACAAAAGGGTCCAGACATTCCAACTGAAGAATTTGATTTTGAACAAGCAAATGCAAAATTCCTGAAGGAATTAGAGCAAGAACGTGAATTGGAACATACTGGCTATAACAAATCTGCATCGTTTTTTGACAATATTTCATCTTCAACTGAAGAGCGTAGTAATATGAGATGGTCTGATGAAAAGTCAATGAATATGGATACTTTTGGTGAAGCTTCTTTGCATAGAAGAGGAGGAAGAGGAGGATATCGAGGTGGGCATCGCGGAGGATACCGTGGAAACAGAGGAAGAGGAAATAGAGGTGGGAACTGGAGAGGTGGTAGAGGTGGAAGCAGAAGCACCAACGAGTACCATAACAAACCGGAATGGGCATGAGAAGTATGTGAATCTCATTGTATTTCTGCATATACCATTTTGATACATGTATAAGTTTTTACGTATATTAAGTATTTGGATGAATAAAAGTAATCATGAATTTTAATTCGTTTGATTGTAAAAAGAAGGCTATCAAAAGATTCGTTTATTTTTGACAGCTTTACCTGATTATATCAACCAAGCATTGATAATGCAATAGTTGTTCAGAGATACCATTTTAAGTTTCACCTTGGAGTTATTTTTTGAGGGAAAGAAGAGACTATTTAAACGGGTAATGAATCAGAATGTTTATCATTCATTACATTTGAAAGATTCCAACTTGCCACACTATACAAATTTTGTTTATTTTTTCGCCAAAATATTAATGGAAAATTGTGTTGCAAAAACCTTTATTGACGAGTTCATGTTTCAATGAAACTAGATTAAATACAATAAGGAAAATATGACGATTTACAGAATGGGACGATCAATTCTGTTTTTCATAAGATACAATGAAGTTATTCATATAATGTATATGCCTTCTGGATGCACGGGGGCAGCTTGGATATGGATTTGTCTACCAAGGCATTATCTGCTTTGCCCAGAAATATTTCATGAAGTTTACATATATAAAGAGAGATAGAGTAGCAACTAAGTAGCAACTAAGTAGCAACTAAGTAGAAATAAGTGAAATGAACTAGGAGGATTAGGATGAACATTCGTTAAGTCAAATGTTATCAATTAATAGATAGAACATTGCAATACAATACAAAATCGAAATAAAAGGTAGCGCGTGTGTCTCAAAAATGGCAACTTTTTTTTTTGATTCTATTTTTATCTTTTTAAGAATATTCTCAACTTTCCAAGGTATTTGCAAACCTACAATTACTTTCCAGTCTCGGCTTTAGACAGCTACGTATTGAATCCACCCCCTTTTGTTCACTTAACAAAATAAATCAACCGGTCAACTTTTCAAAGTTCCTTTACAAACTACTTGTTCTCGTTTGAGTGTGTAATTGGATCCTACACCACGTTTTTTTTGGTATTTATTCAACCTTATCCACTCTATTGCTTCGATTAGTGGAGATTCGAATAAACCATAGTCATTTAAGATAGACAGATTCCATACATATTTTATGAATTTATGTCTGCCATGGATATCGGAACTATGAAGTACGATGCTCAAAAGGCATCTCCTCTACATGCACTAGAAAAACTGTTGGCTAGTTCCAAGTCAGCTGTGAAGGTAAGGTCTGAGAACGTGGCTAGAAAGCAAAGCATCAAGCAAAAAGAGCAACAGTTAGAACAACAGGCAAGTGTCAACGATGATAACATCGATCGCGAAAGTATTTATTCATTCGAGTCTGTAAGTACAAATGGGAGATTATTGGATCGTCTAGAGTTAGATGTTGATGATTTATTTGATGAGCACGATTTTCCAAACACACAAGAGAGCTATATGTCTGTCCAGTCAGCAGGTAGATTGTTGAATAAATTGAATTTGGGTAGTAACTCTCCGTTCCCATCATTGCATCCGACCAACGACTTACGAGGATTGAAAACTCAAAATGTCCAAAGGAATCAAATTCGACAACAAGGGCCTCCCCTACAAAGACCTCAACAACAACAACCTCACATTAGGCACGTTCCGATGAATCTCGTTTTGAATAATATAAACCAATCTGTAGATACTATAGAATCAGATATGGCGTCGTTAAAGCGGGTAGGAACACAAGGAACAATATCAACCGTAACTATACTTAAAGAGGATAATATGCCACCCTCAAGTGATTCTTTGGATTCTTCATTCTCTCATTCATCATCATCCACATCAGGAACATCAGTAAAGACCATTCTGAAAGATGATCAGGTACAACTACCGGAACAGTTAAAAGAAACCCAGAGACCAACCCCCCCTTCTGATGAATGCATGAAACGTTTGAGACCTTCGAGCACAATCAGATCACCATCCGAGCCAACCATACCGCATAACGATAGTGAAGTTATAGTAAACCCACGGAGATTCAGTTCGGATAGCGCAGCACACGCTGTTACAGTTGCCGAGACCCAATATCAACAGATTCAAGAAAATGCAGAAGCTAGAATTAGGTTAGCACAAGAATTAAGAAATCAGGGAAATCATCGTGAAGCTTCCTATCAATTACAAATATCAGCTAATGAACCATACTGCTGCACACAAGCTATGTTCCTCTACGCAAAGGCCTTGAACACGGGACAAGGCGTAAAACAGAATTATAGACATTCAATCAAATGGTTATGTAAGTGTATCTTAATGAGCTTGTCGCACATAAATCCGGCCAATACCTCAATTTTGAACTCCAAATTAAACAATTTAGAACCAGAAGAGTTGATTGGTTTAATTTTGAAGAATTTAGAGAATACGAATGATAAGGACCCACACAAGAATGGTGTTGATCCTGTAATATTATATGATATCTTCAAATCATTGAGCAAGAACCTGATTCTTAAGATAGTCGCTGTTTGTAAAAACAACAGTGACGTCATTGCAGGAAGTTATAATGAACTAGGAAACATTCTAATCTGTGGTTGGGGTCTTAACCAACGAGAAGAAATGAACGGGATACTATGTTTAAGCAAGGCAGCATCAATGGGACATATTGGATCCATGATTCAGTTGGGTGACATTTGGTGCAACAAGACAAAGTATCACAAGAAAGATTTGCATAGAGCTGCTGGATGGCTTAGGTTGAGTGAAATATTTGGAATTAAATCAATGGGAAATAGTTGGATCTACAAAGAAAAATACACGACTTCGACGTAGACATCATTTACATAGCTAATACACGATATATTTAGAAATAATCAAATCAATTAATAGTGTCCACTCTGTAACATCAACGTAATCGACTTTGTTTGATTGTACTTGTTGTAAATTTCAATAAACTCTTTCATGATACTGTATAAGAAAGCTGTAAGCTCATTCAAATTCGAGTAGATACCCAAAGGTAAATAATAGATTGCGTTAGTAGGTCTAACATCATTTTCATAGTTACGAAGGTTGTGTTGTTGTTGTGGTATTTCTAAATCAAGCGTTTTATTGAACCAAGTATTTGGGAACTTTGTGGCAACACTTGAATCAAGAAAACTCGGTTTTGAGTTTATCAAATGCCGTGAAATTTGATTTGAATTAGTAATTGATGCTTGTTGAAGTTCAATTATTTTAGTGTTTAGTTCTCCATTAGAATTTTTGGTAATGTACAGATCAATTACATCAGTCAAAATCGCATTAATTCTCTTTAATACCAAGGCTCTTGTCTGAAACAATATACATGTTAATATCTTTAAAAATTCAAATATGATGGTTTGATTTAACGCTACGGGGCCTTTCAGGCAGTCCTTAATTCTCAAGATTAATTCCTCAATATCGCGATCGAGAATTTTCCAAGATCGTTCACTGGGTAAAACGGCAGAAACTATCTTGGATCGTTCATCGTAATCATAAGCTATAATTCTCATTAAAATTACATCAACATTAATCAATATGTTCAAGAATTCATCTTTGGTGATATCAGCTCTGGCCTTTGCAACTTTCGATAACTCTAACCAGCGTGACTTCTTTGTTTGTAACGAGTTTTTAATGGAGTCGCGTTTTGAGCTACTCAAGGGAGATTGCTCTTCGGGGCTCACTAATTTGACATCATCAATAGGTAAATTCAGTTCTCGTTTTATCACATCTTGAGTCAATTGTTTTAATCTATCTCGCCTCTTTTGTTGTTCATAATTTGATTCCGGGGATGCAGGTCCAGTTGGAGGTTGTTTTCGTGCTTGTTGCTTCGGAAGATTTTGTTCACGATTATGATGGTCCTCTCTCAGTTTCTGAAGCTGCTTTTCTTCTTGGCTTAACTTTGTTTCTAAATCACGTAAACTTTGTTCTTTATTATGTAGACTATTTTCTCTATTTTTTAAAGACTTTTCCATTTCTCGCAAAGCTTGCTCTCTATCTTTAAGTCGATCTTGCTTAGCTTCCAAGTCCTTAAGCTCTTTTTGTCTAGTTTCTAAATTTCTATCATCTATGTCAGCATTTAATGCAGATATATCAACACCGGGCACACTGTTGTGGTCACCTTTTATCTTTAGTTCTTCAGAAACGTGGAGTTTGTTGGTTTGGCCGTTTACATTTGGGGAGGGCCCAGTAGTTATACCCAAACCATTCAATTCCATGTGGCTCAATGACTTATTAACATTCTTCTTATATTTCATTTTATTGTCAAATATTACACGGATCAAGAATCGTGGTTTTTTAGGATCATTCATTTTGTTAATCCATTTAATTGTAGCAGATTTCACCCGTCTATTGGTAAATTTGGATGTATTTCCACTTGGGGTAAGGGGTGTTGTAGCAGAACTTAAAGGCGGGACCGAACCATTCGTGTTCCTGTCGAAGATCGGTGGTAAAGTTGGGGAAAGCATTGACATCGGTACGTTTTCATCATCAGAAGAACTATCGTTGTTTACTCTTCTAGATTGTTGCTGCAGATATCCTAGCTCCGATATAGGGTTAATATCATTATCATCATCCGAGTCTATTTGTATTACATTCCCATCATCTCTCTCATTTTCAGCTAGTATGGTTTTCTTTGGATAGGTTGGTTTGGGCACGGCAAGAGTTGTGGATAAATTCATTTCAGCAATTGTTTCGAATTCTTTTTCAATTTCAATGACCGATGAACCAGGCAAGGTGGGTGATAAAATCGGAGGTAGCATTCTATTGTCCTCATATGCAGCAATCAAATCATCTAAATTCCATGAGGATTTGTGGGGCTTGCTTCCATTCACCAAGGAGAGGGATGTGGTCTGGGATAATTTAGGAGTCGAAGGTTTCGAAACATTTATATACGGACTGGACGGTTTCAGTTTCTTGGAGTAAGGTTGAGTACTCTGAGGTCTTCTGGAAGTTGATGAAGAGGATGGTGCCGTGGTTCTTGTAGTCGTTGATGAATTGGAAGAGCCTAGTTGAGTTCTCGAATTATGGGACGAAGAGGAACCACTTGAGAATATTGATGATCTCATAGTTCCTTCTAGTAAATTTTATGTCCTATTTGTAGCGTAAAATCCTTCTGTTATCCAAACAACACTAGTGATATTTTTTGAACTGTTGATAGTATAGTTAGAAAATTAACAAAACCGAGAATTTAAAGTTCGATCAAGTGAATCTACACTAAACAAAAAGAAAGAGGAGAGGAGAATGGGTGGTGTGCCGCATGAATTTTTTTTACTACAAATACTTAAGTACAATCTTTGCTAGGAATTCTATCGATCTTCCTTCTCTTCGCAACTTGTTTAATGGTATACATTTAAGTGAACAAAAACAACCAAGTGTGTTGCGTTTACTACTTGAAATGGACACTGTCCTTTTGAAAATCATGGCACAATTTATGTCAATCTCCGCCGAAAATTAAGTTTTTGTTTTTCAATTCTTTCATTTATTCTCTGATGATTACCGAATTCAAATAATCAATGCCCTTTACTGATCTACCTCCTGAAATCGTACAATCGATTGTAGATCATCTACCTTTGAATATAGTTCAATATCTTAATGATATTAATGAGTGGATAAGTCCTTATGCATTCAAAGCTAGTCATAGAAGAATTGCACTTCCCTTGTTCGAATTCCGAACTAAAATTTCGCTTCAAGCGTTTGCTTCCGGATATGATGATCCTTTTGGTATAAATTTTCATTATTACAAGTTATTACTGCCTGTCGGCAAAAACCTGATACATGAATTTATTGAATGCTATCCCTGGTTTATTCCAGATGAGTTCTTATTTTATGGTCCAACTTATTCATTCTTTAAATTTAGTGAACAGCATGAAGCATTTTTGAAACCGATTAAAAATGTGAAGGTTTACCTTACCGACAGTCTCAGGATCCTAGATGTGGAGAATATAAATAAAGTGTTGCAACTCAATTACAAGTTTACTGGTATCCGTCTACTGCCATCAATGTACGTGAACCAAAACCACCGGCATGATCATTCCTATTTTGGAGACGATATGAATTTCAACATAGAAACCCAGGAACTCCGTCTACCACGTACAGAGATTAATGATCCAAAGACATTTTTCACTAACTTACCCAACCTTACGAGTTTATTTCTTGATGATTTTCATGACATTGATTTTCTGTTTCTTCCCAGTTCCTTGAAAGCCTTTTCCATCAAAAATACTGAAATCTTGGATTACGGTCATTACGTACTTGATCTTCCTCAGCTGATAAATTACTTAGAGATCAGAGGAGAGGATCCATGGGGAACAGTTTTAGATTTGAGTGAAGAAGTGATGGAGCATGTCGTTTTAAGAGACAGTGAAATAATTGACATGAGTTACTTTTTCTTTCCTGTGGAATTGAAAACGCTCCGAATTTCCAGTGAAATACGAAGCTTTAGAGATTTCAGAACTAACAATGATTTTGAAAAATTAACCACTCTTAGCATTTGTGGGAAAAATTTCAACAGAGAACTTTACTATACATTTTTTCATGCTACGGAGCTACCTCAAACATTGACTGAATTAATTTTTAGCAACTTAACTTGCCCAGATGAGGACGATTCTGTAATATTTCGTTTTCCTAATTCATTTGACGAGAATGAATACTTCCTAATCGATCATAAGTTCAAATTACCAACAGGATTGAAGAAGTTGTTTTTGAAATGCCCGAGCGCAATAATAAATAGAACTTTTGAAATACCTAATGAACTTGTTTCAATGACGTTAGATTCATTTGAAACAGTGAGTTCACTTGCGAACGAGTTCAGTAAAGTGAAGTTGCCAGATAAGTTGGAACATCTAACAATTCAAAATATGACTATGCGTCTTTCACATGTTCAGTTCCCAACGTCCCTTGAAGAGTTGACTATTCAAAGAGTGAAAATTAATGAAGAGAATACTATTAATTGTAACATTTTAAAGTTACCAAATCTAAGGAAGTTGTTTTGGGAAATGGCTGATAATGCAACTCTCAGACTGGACAAGGTTACACTATTGAATTGGGACTTTCTGGAAATGCATAGCTTAACTAAGTTGTCATTAATTGATATCCATTCGCCCGTTGGAGAAGTTGTTTCAATTTATTTGCCATCAAAATTAGATTCCTTTAAGATTACTTGTCAGCAAAGTCTGTCGTTTTCCGAAAATTTCAAGTTTCCTTCCACGTTACGGGAACTACACTGTAAACTGGTCGGATTTAACACAACTCATATGAATAAGCTTTCTCCAAGAATGGAAGTATTAAAAGTGAAGTCAACAGAAATTTCATTCTGGAACACACCGATAATTGACTTTCCAAGACTTAGAAAATTAGACATCACTATTGGATCGGAAAACAGATCCATACCTATGCTTGGTTTGAATAGGTTTTCAAACCTACGTCATCTAAAACTCATGGGTGGCTTTGATGAGTTGGACCTTTCTCTTCTTCCCAACGGACTTGAAAGGTTGATGATATGTTCACGTATTTCCAAACTACAGAATGATTTTACATTATTTCCCAAGTTGCGCAGTCTCGAATTGTTTTGTTTGAGGACAGATGTAATTTATGAAAGAACAAATAGAAGATTGGAATTGCCGGAAAGCCTTTTAGAATTGATACTCGGTGAGACTACATCAACAAGACTTAACTTTGTAAAATGGTCGCAAAATCTTAGAAGTATACATGTTCTGCTGGTGTTAGATCTTAATATTGACGATCTAGTGCAATTATGCGAGTTCTACAAGCAATCTAAAGATATCCTATGGATCAACGCGAAAGGAGACTACTATCCACACCAAGATACATTCGATAAGTATGGTTTCTTTAATTTTGTAAAGGTTTAATTTTCCAGCTGCGTAACAAAGAGAACTCATAACAAACCATAACATAACACATGGGGTAAGAATAGAAGATAAAGGTACTTTGTAAACAACTGGGTGACGATGATAGAACAAACCAAGCTCGTGAGTCAAAACGTTATCAAAGCAGCACGTTTGGAAAGTACATTACGTTCCTGTGTTTGGGGGTGGGAGATTCTGGACGGCAGATTCTTCAAAGTACATTAAATTTTCCAGTCCTGGTTACTTATGCTTGTATTGATACAATGAACTCGCTTGTCACCGGAACCTTCCTAACATAACTACCAGGTTGGATTACATCGCGAAGTATTGACAGAGATTCTAAATAGATAAATAGACATTTTTAATTCTTAATCGTATTGCTAGTTTAATTAGTTTGATTTTCCTTGACTTTACCCATCTTTAACTGTCAATATGTTCCTTTTAGACAAGGTTCAGTTTGCAACAAATTGTATAGAGGTATGGGAGAGAAACTGCAAGACTTTTAGTTGGTCGTGTACCTGCGGACAAAAAACCCTTCGTATGATTTGTAAAAAAAAAAAAAAAAAAAAAAAA